>JAHDVE020008660.1:0-83182 GCA_022606495.2 Halesus radiatus | reverse complement strand
TTAAATACGATTCATTTATCAATTTCCGTTGTTTAATAAATCATTTTTCTTTCAATTATTTCACTCTCTCCAGCATTTCCTTTTTTTAATTTCACATACTCGTAAACCACAGTATTATTCTTGTTTTGAGACTGTTGAAATGATGTGGTTTTCTCTTGGAAGGCTTGCAAATTAGAACGGTCAACCGAGGGATCATAGACTTTATCTGTCCACTGCTTGTCCTTGTGTGGGTAAACATTGTCTACTACGCAACATTTGCAAGACTTTCCCATTTTCCGTATGGTTCAACTTAACTACATCTGCTGTTCCGTTATATCAACATTGATGCAACATTACCAGTAGTTGTCGGGGTTTTGTTAAAATTCTACTTTATTTAAATAATAGTCATAAATGAAAAAACTTTGATTACCTAAGTAACAATTTCTAGACATTTTGTTTTTGAAGAGTTTTAATTCACAATGTTTATTATTTGTTACTTAATATTAAGTATCAAATAGTAACTCTGAATAATTTACTTGAAAATTATGCCACACAATAATAATAATTGGATGATTTGTATTCCGCCGTTTTTGAGAAAATTGACCTCAGAGGCGCTGTATAAATATTAATTCCTATTCTCTATCTAATTATGTACACACAGATACAAAAAAACATACTTACCTGGCAGGTCGCTTCAGATGAACACAGTTTTATTAGAAAATTTAAGCTTAGAGATGATTCAATAGAAAGGGAGAAACAAATAACCATGTAAAGCTATCTATCATCTCTATAATTAAATTTTTCTAAAACTGTGTTCATCTGAAGCGACCTGCCAGGTAAGTATGTTTTTCTGTATCTGTCTGTACATAATTAGTTAAGAAATATTTGTATAGCGCCCTTGAGGTGATTTCTCACAAAAACGGCGCTACACAAGTCATCCAACTATTATTATTATTATTATTATGATATGATTTTTCCAGTTGCTATTTTATCCTCCCCTGTTGTTACATTTATCAAAAGATTGGTGGCACAAGAAAAGTTGGTATTTATTTGAAACATTTATAAATTTTAGGACTGGAGAATATCTATAAAATTATCTTAAAAAGCGTAAGAAGTTTTTAATAGATATCAATTTTTTGTACACATTTAGTTATTTACAGTATTGCGGGACTGTGGACGCATTTGCGCACCGATTCGTGATTTTTAAAAACTTATTCTATAAGTGATTTTAGGTAAGCACTAACTGGCTAGCCTAGCTAAGCAATTTACGTGTACATTTATTTAATTTATGGATATGATTACCCTTATTTGAAGAAGTGATTGTATTTAATTCGTAAAGAGTAAAATGTATGTGTGAATTTTCTCCTCGTTTCCTTTCGCTCTCAATTTTTTCGGTTGGTACCAATGGAAATTGAAAGTCTTCGGGTGTGTCACCACGTAAAAAGCTCTTTATTTCCTGTCTAAATTACTAATTATATTTATTATTAAACACGTGCCAAGATGTTTCAAGTATTAACGAGTGTGCTCCGTGCGTAGGTAATCGCCCAAGTTTATCTATAAACATTTGAGAGCATCATAGTATATAAAGCTCGCCAAATCGTCCGACGCACAATAATTCCTCGTTTATGATAATGTGGATTCCTTGTTTCGCTGCGGCAGCTGTCGAATTATTACCCATACTTCGCAGGGCCGTATAACTCACTTGTCGTAAGACTGTTGTTTACTTTCGGGTTTCATTTGTCGTTAATGTATACTAAACCTATAACAGTGGGCCTTTCTATCTAAATGCTTTCGAAATGTATATCAGTTAATAATTTTTTTAAAGATAGGCTCCCCATAATTTCCTTATTATCTAATACAAATAGTTTCCTTCAGTTAACCAATTTTTCGATATATTTATTAATTAATTGATAAACTAAAGTTTTTAAGACCAGATTTTTGTGCATAGCGCAAAGGGTAACAATTATTTTTATAAACAATAATTATTAGCCTGAAACATTCCTCCAAATTGAAAAAAAACCTTCCGAGAAAAAATAAATGTCGCCGGCAAGGACTCGAACCTGCACCCTTCTGATTGCCGGTAAGGGCATCACGACCGGCAGAAGGTGCAGGGGGCCGAAATATCGGCGGCGTGGAAGGTTTTTCCGAGCCCGAAAAGGAGGCAATTTCCGAGCTGTATTGTTTATAAAAAATGGTAACCGTTTATAAAAATATTATTGTTTGCCAAAATAGTGTGTTTATAAAAATAATTATTAATTAATTGTTTAGTTTTTTTGTTGAGCCGGTAAATATTTAAACAGCTAGGAATCATGTGATCTAAAGTTCTTTATCCATATTATATGGATATCCATTAATCCTTCAATAAAATTGAGACTAGTATTGTAAGTGTGTCTATTTGTATTATATATATAGGGTTGTTAATGTGCTGAAATATAAATTTGTACCACAGAATAATCTTACTGACAGAATTTTGAGACTCTTATAAAAGTATGGAATATCATGCCTTTGTTCGTATGAACTTTTATGAGTTAATAATTTAACCAAATAAATTAGTAAATATTCCAGTATAAGATTGGTGGAAGCCGCTGCACGTCATCGGTTCGAAATATATGTTTCATTTAAAACATAAGTGCAGTTCCGTATAGTTGTTCCGTGTTGCAGTACGCAGGATGTAGTGGTCTGATGGTAGCCAACCTCCGATAGGAGAGAGGGCGCCAGAAGAAGATGTTGTAACGGTGAATTTAAATCACTCACTTCGTTAGATTTATTAATGTATTAATAAAATCGTTTATGATGAACGAATTACGAATGGCTTCACTTAGAGCTTAACTTCAGCGCAGCTACTCTCGGCAGTAGATGAATTACTCAAAATCGACTTTATAACTGTCGTACTTGACATTGTTTCGGCCACGGAATGCAGTGCGGTTTTTAAATCATTTTTTGCTTTATAAAGCGCCTTTGAGGTGATATCACTCTCCAGTATCGTGGTAAGATCATATTATGATTATTAATTTTTTTTAAGTTATTCTTGATTCTAAATATTTTTAGTCTAATTTAGTATGTGATTGCACCTTTCTGTTAGAAATTACTCCCGAAAGTGAACGCAACCAAATAATGGACAACGCCCACAGTTTGTACAGCGCCCTTGAGGTGATTTTTCACAAAAACGGCGCTATACAAATCATCCAACTATTATTATTATTATTATTAACTTATCTCAAATAATCCAATTCTTCCCTCTTTTCTCACGAATTTCTCAGTAAATAACAGCCTAGAAAATTTGTCTTAATCAACAGAAATTAATATACTCAGTGTTAACAACGTTGTTATTTTTATCTAGTTCGAGGAACAATAACCCATCCACGTCAAATTTCTCGATTCATTCCATCCATTCATAAAGTCCAAGATTTACATTTTGGGCCAGATCGAGGACTTCCTGGCGATGATTCCGTAAAAGCAAACATAATTATCAGCGCTTTGTTCCCATACTGTGGTATTACAAAGGCGACACTCACCTCGCACGTTTCAACCCCCTCCCCCAACCAAACGTATGATCTTACCTCACGCTAATTTGATTGTGCTCTGACACATGTGTGAATTTTGATTAATGATACCCAATTGAAAATCAAATTTTCAGAAACACGAGCAGTCCCTACTGGGGTTGGGTAAACAACCCTCACTGTTAATGCTAAACATCTAGTGCTCGTGGGTGAATCAATTGTGTGGTACGTGATATTATTTTTGATTTGAGTCGAGTGATATTAATTTTTAATAAATCACTGTAAAACTTTACATTTATCTATATACAAACCATCTCTTCCCTACTTGAATCTATCGACCCGATTTAAGCAAATTTTCACAATGGTTCAAGAATATAATTATAAACGATAAGGATGTGTTCGTTTTTTGCTTAATATCTCTATTTCTGGATTATTTGTGTCATTTAACTACCTGTTTTTTTTTCTTATTATTACAGCGATCCGTTAAATTAATATAATATTTAAAAAAGAAAACAATTTATTGTAATAACTTATTGAATCTTATAAACCACATTGTAATATTTAATCAGTGAAGAAGATAATATTAACAAGTCTCAATTCAACTGTAAAAGACAGAGGCGTTGCTCTTATTTAGGTTACAGGTATTTTCGTGTAGCACATTTCAATCATACCAAATATATGGCAACCAAAAAATATAAGAATTAATTGAGGATAATATTGATAATTTTTAAATTGATAAAAATGAGGGAAAATCCTGGACGCCAGTCCCGGATCTGGGTTCAAGTCCCAGTTTGGACGGTTTCCTTTTTATTTTCTGTCTCTTTCCTCTTCTTCAATGAATATAAGGTGGCTTAAAACACAAAATTCTTTCATTAAAAGTTATTAGGTATTGTACTGATATGTCTGGGCTGCACAACAACGCTACGTTGTTTTTCCGAACCGTTTTTTTAGATACAGTAAATTCACCGTACTGAAAAGACAAATCGTTTGATGGTGAACGAATCATTCTTATTTATTCAAACGAGTCAATCGAATGAAACGGTTTGATTCATATTGAAGTACCTATCGATCCACTACTCGTAGAATTAGGTTTGGAATCGAAATTATCTTTAGATTTCAATTATGGAATGAACGTCAGTATTCGTTAGTGAGACTAGACAATTTAATCGAAGACTTTGAGACGTATCGATTAACTTAGTAACCACCGCCCACGGCAACTAAATATTCCCAATAACCTACTCATGCCGTTTTCACAATAGCATACCTCTAATCGTTAAATACGGGATATCAAGTTTCTAAACTTCCAAGGTCCCGATGTGCTGTGGTATAGGACTTTTAGAGGTGTGATTAATATTCTGTGTACTCCATAAATGGGTCCACCAACTCTATAACCTTGTTATCAAGTTAATAGCGTTTTTAAGTTATTGAAGAGCGGAATTTGTTTGTAGGAGACAATATATTTCAGCATTTGTATTTTTTAAATTATCAGAACATCTCTAAGTGGATAATCCCTTTCCTCTTGGAAACAAGGAGCCTAAACCCTTACATGTAGAAAGAAAGGGTCTTAGATTAAATTTACTGGAGTAACTAGAGATAAACAAACGAACAAATGATCATAATATAACATTAATAAATAAAATAAGAAAAATTGTCTATTCACGAAATCTAAACAATATAATTTTTAAAAATAATTCACTGATTTATCACACACATTTCAATTCATTGCTATAATGGCATTCACAAGCAATTAGGAAAACTCTCCCATCATTAAATGCAGGGAAAACAGATTTCGTGTAAATACACCACAGAATAGTGAGTATTTATAATTATAATTCTTTTCTGAGTAAATCATTGTTTAATTATTACAAAACTTAACAACAAATTATTATATTTAACTTTAAATTTAATAATCATAATTGAATTAAAAATTACTTTGTAATCACCACATTATTAATATATACATATCAACATGTTTTGAAATCGATGCTTTCCTCATCAGAGATATACAGAATACAAACAAAAAGCTTTCGAAACATGTTGATATATTAATAAAGTTGTGATTACAAAGTAATTTTTAATTCATTTATTGATAATGACGTCACAAAGTGAACATCACTAATTTCAAAAAAATATTAATAATCGTAAATTAAATGGAGTTCTACGAATTAAACACAAAAATAATTAATAATTTATCTGTATTTTTATATTACGTTTGCGTTTGTACATAGGGCAACACAAAGTCCACCAGTACTTTTCCATCATCTTTATAGAATCGAAGACTCAAAGTCATTTTCACAAGGTATACGGGGGTAAAGTTAAGTACCCTTGAGAGGTAATTTTACGTGATTTTGATACAAATGATTTTTTTTTAATTTCTGTATTTTTTCTATACAAAAAAATCATGCCTACTAAAAACCTGTAGTGTCAGGAAAAAAATATCCGATAAATATGCTGGGAGTGAAAGGTGCCAACGTCACAAATGTATGTCTTATCTGTATTCATTGAAACCGCACATAAACAATGAGAGTTTTTATATTTAACACTAAGTACCCAAAAATACACACTTTTTGCAGGTTACTCAACTCAAGAAATACTGCGAATCTGTAATTTACATACGGGTAATTAAGAAAATGAAAAAGGTTTCAAGAGATGATAATCCTCAAAACGTAATCTTTATCTTTGAATATAAAAATTAATGTTTCTTTGTCTGTCTGCCTTCGATTTTCTCGAAAATTATTCGACCGATTTCGGAAAATAGCACAGTTTGTTCTTATTAGTGCCTGGAAGCTTTAGAGAGTAGTTTGAATGAAATTCAGTGTGTAAATCTGTTGCTATAACGTTTTAAAATTTGTATGAAAAACATTGAACTCGCCATGCTGTGTTGAGGTTACCCCATGGATATACAACTCTGGTTAGCCACAGATTACATATTCAAAAGAAGAAGGTTTGTTTTGGTAGAATATTTTCAAAATGGAAAACACAAGAAGGTACCTACTTAAGAACTTTATTATTTAGGTATGTTTTGAAAAAAATAGATGTTTGGAATGAAATAATTTTTTTAAATGGATGTTTCTTTGTTCAGAGATAGTAATAGTCGTCACAAGGCATTACTTTCGCTGTCAAATTAATTATGGCACCCAAACGATATGCAAGAATTCACAACTTCATACCTTTATTCCGAAACAAACAAAAAAACACCGAGCAAGGCCGTGTACACATCAGCTAGTTCTATATAAAACACGTAACTGAATTTTAGATAAAACGTTCGAAACTGCTTTCAATAATTTTCATACTGCAAGTATTTTCTGTTGATTTTAGGTTGTATTTTATAGAGTATAAAGATTACATATTATACCGTGTACACATCAGCTAGTTCTATATAAAACACGTAACTGAATTTTAGATAAAACGTTCGAAACTGCTTTCAATAATTTTCATACTGCAAGTATTTTCTGTTGATTTTAGGTTGTATTTTATAGAGTATAAAGATTACATATTATACCGTGTACACATCAGCTAGTTCTATATAAAACACGTAACTGAATTTTAGATAAAACGTTCGAAACTGCTTTCAATAATTTTCATACTGCAAGTATTTTCTGTTGATTTTAGGTTGTATTTTATAGAGTATAAAGATTACATATTATACCGTGTACATATCAGCTAGTTCTATATAAAACACGTAACTGAATTTTAGATAAAACGTTCGAAACT
Source organism: Halesus radiatus (assembly GCA_022606495.2). Taxonomy (NCBI): domain Eukaryota; kingdom Metazoa; phylum Arthropoda; class Insecta; order Trichoptera; family Limnephilidae; genus Halesus; species Halesus radiatus. The sequence continues at coordinate 75,989 of JAHDVE020008660.1, read as the reverse complement.
GCTTTCAATAATTTTCATACTGCAAGTATTTTCTGTTGATTTTAGGTTGTATTTTATATAGTATAAAAATTACAGTTTGTTGATCATTGTCTTTTGAAACCTTATGCATTTTCCTAACTACCCGTACAGAAATTACAGAAAACTAATTTGCGGTATTGCTTGAGTTAGCAACCTGCAAAGTGAAGTTTAGGTCCATTTTTGATTGCTGGCCCTTTTTGCCTGGAAAGATCATTAAAAATTTGTATATTATACTATCGCGTGGAATCATCTAAACAAGTTATTGCACTCTGCCTACCCCTGGACACCTTGTACCATATGTATATTTGGCTGAACAGTGGAAATTGCTCAGGATAACCCAAGTTTTTCATGGAATTTAGGAATCTGGTTTCACTGGTCAGCCTAATAAGCCTTTAATGTTGTAGTCAAAGTAAGCTTTTAACCCTTTAGTCGAAGTAAACCTTTTGCCATACAGGCAGGTACGGTGTAAAGCCTTACATCTGTATTGGGGAGTGAGAAATAAACTGTTCTGGAGACTATGATAACAAGTACAATAGGTAAATTCTTAAGAGTGATTAATTCTCTAGGAATAACGTTTACACGCTAAAGAGTTCAATTATTGACTAGTCACAGAGTGGATACTATTAGTTTTGGGGATGCAGCAACGTCAGACACTCACTACAGTGCTTTTTCTTGCGGTCATAGTAACAACATAATTTTAATATGGAACTTCAGTGAACAATAAGTAAAATAGAATTGATAATTAAATTAATAACATATACTTTTTGTATCGTTATTTAAAAGCGAAAAAAATTCGCATCATCAAAATACCGTGTAATGTTAGTACCATGCAAAGGAATTTTAGGTACTTTACGATAAGAATTTACAACATCCTTCGCATAAAAAAATCTGATTCACAAAAAATATTCAAACAGCATGTAAAAAATTGGATTAAAAGTAATGATACGGCATTTACCGGTGCACTCACCCAAATTCGAAATTATTGACTCAGCCATTTACGAAGCATATCTTAATATGAATGTATATTCATAGGTATTTTAAAATTATAAAATAATTTGCAAAATTACTGCCTCAACACAGGCTAGCCTAGTGAGGCGGGTTATGTGAAACATCAACTTTTAACTTTTATTATATTATTTTCTATTTTACTTTATAAACCACTACACTTACAATATTATATTATACATGTCTTTTCGTTATAGGTAAATTTAATTACAATAAAGATATTATTATTTTTATTGCATTCGGAACATTTGAACAAAATTTGTTGTTCAATATAAAAAAAAAACTATTATTATTGAAAGAAATAACAATATTTATGGGCAAACCAATTGTCAATACCGATTTTATGATAATGTTAAATACTATTATTATTCTTTGAGTTTCTAGAAAGGTACATAATTCTATGTATTTTGTTTACTTATGGTTTACTATGATAGAATATGAACTTATATACGATAAAGCTCATCCTTGTTTTGAAATTTGAGATTATAACCTCGAAAACGACCGGCCATAGATTTGGAGCGAGGCGGGCTTTGTAAAATTAAAACTTTGAAAATTATCTTAACTATGAAAACTAACTTTACGCACATTGCCTGTTTTATGTATTAAAATAAAATAAAATAAATATCCTCTAACATCTGTTGTAATTCTTTCGCTGTTTTTTTTTAACTTCTTCCTGACCTTAGGATTAAAACTTTAAATTTGTTTTTTTTTTTTAAGGAAAGTAGATTTGCCGAGATGATCGAATTTCTAACCGGTTGGAGAATTTGTTTTTTTAAGACAGGAATTTTGTCTTTCGATTTTCTTTTCTTTGCTGATCATCTTATAAAACGGTTAGTGTTTGTAAAACGAGTTAGTGCTTGTGAAAAATCGTATTCCCAGTATTAAATAATTCGATATTTGAAAATTGTCTGAATAATTATTTGATGTACAACTTTTCTTTACTAACAATGATTTATTTTTGTTTCAGGTGAGTGCCTCTTCAGTTTGGGATCTTTTACATATTATTATTTTACACATTCCACATCCGTAAGTAAATTCAATTTTACGGTAAGCAATATACTTACATTAATTAATAATTTTTAAATTAAATTGGCCTTCTATCCGCATATCCACTTGACATATGCCGTTAAAAACATATTCAAAATTAAAAAAAAAAAAAAAACTCCAATCGCTGACCCTTGCGTCTGATACAATTTGCAGTATTTTTCACTTTCTCAGCTTTTCTGTTTAGAATTTCTCGGTCAATGCAATTATTTATGAACATCCATTTAGTTAATTTAATATATGGTTAACGGACCCTTGAATACATTGTACCATTTATATTTAACAAGTTGCCATACGAATATAAAAAATAATTGCTAATAAATGACGAAATTCTCACTGATGTTAAAGTTTTGGCTTTTGGAAAGTAAGTAGTCTCCTTGGTTGTATAGGTCCTTGATATCTGCTGTATTTACGCTATTTTGCTCTTTCTTACATTGTCTATTGAACAAATATGATGGTCTCCTTGATTGTAAATATCCTCGATGGCTGCGGGTATTTTTTAAATTATTTAAGGGCTACTATTATATCCCCACTGTAACAAAACTGCAATACTGTTTTTTTTATTTATCAATTTGTTTAATACTTGCTGATGTTTTCATATTTTTATAATATTATTTAAATTGATATAATGTAATTGGAGTCTAGTATCTCTATAACAGAACTGTTAGGCTGTTTTCACATTATTTTTTAAAATATTTTTTCAATATCATTAATCACAACATGCATGCACCTATTTTGTTTATTTTTTGCGCTACATTTGTATGATGATTGTTATTTATTGCTGTATTATATAATATTGTTGAATTACACTCCTGCTGACAAGCTAGTTGCAATGGCTTAGCGGGTACAAGTTCCCATTGTATGTAATTAATATTATACAATAAATAAATAAAAATAAACACACAAACAAAAAAAAAATTGTATATAATTTAAAACAGATAGCAAAGATAGTTCTTATAATAGAATTAATTTACAGATTTTTCTGCACCTAGTTTAAGAGTAATTCAGCGAAAGGCAATATATTTAATAACATGTCTCCACTCCAAAATACGGAAATGATGGAGAACCCGAGCTTTTTCATAACGTTATCTTTACTTCCGATTGAATTTTGAAATGTAGGTATTGCTTATCTCGTCGAAGTCATTCAATAGAAACCAATAATGCTGACAAAAACTGTATCAAGATGAACCTTATTGAAGGAAGCAAATACGTGTTACATAAACACATTATTTGCTGGCAAATCAGGTTCTGTTGGATCAAATGCTAAACAACATACTGAAAGCTGCTTGTATATAATATTTTTATGATAGTCTACCAGTATCAGTATGTCTAATGATAGGTAAAATCGAAACACTTCCCACCCCTAAAGGGGGGGAACAAGATTTGATTGCAGTAGGTATTTGGGGTTGAGAAATGGTGGAGACATATAAACTAATTTTGAGCTATTGATTCAAACATCATTCGATTATTAGAATATTCCGATTTTCCGCATCACTGGTTTGGACCCTTCCGCATCTATGGTTCACAAAGCCGTGATTGAATACACTTCCTGACACCATTCATCTCCCTTCTTCCAGTGCGCTCTCGCAGAGGAAAGATGCGATAAGATTACTACTTATCAACATAACGATGGGAAGAGTTAAGAGGATCTGTTCGGTTGACCACTCATAAGCGAAGAATTTAATCGTATTATTTCATCGAGTTGATTTACTTCCTGGTGAAAATCATTATTAAATTTCATTGATATTGCCCACAACTCTGAAAATGGTCTAAAATACACGGTGAATTTTGAAAATCCTGAATTGTATTGAAAACCCTACTTTCTCGTTCTATAAATTTCTTCAGAATTCGAGCCAATTTGCTGGCTGCTTTGGCAGATCGTAGAAATATTTAAATATTTCTCTGAAACCTTTTTTGTAATAGTTTATCAGTGGTATTATTATTATCATTAAATATGTATGTGTATGCCTCTTTTTAGAATTCAAACTTCTGTTAGTATTTGGAGTTATTTTTATGTATAAATAATACAATTTACACAAATAAAATTTATTTGTGCACGCCGGGATTTGGACCCGCGACCTTCGGATTCGTAGCCCGGGATTTTCGGTGGTTGTTAAGGGTCCTTGAGGTATACAATTTTATTTATTAGTACATCTATACAAAATTCGTTTACATACACATTTTTTAACTGTATTATAGCCCTTTCAGTTTGTATTGAAGAGTTTTTTTTGGTTATTTCTAGCTTGACTTCCTATTTATCGGTTTTTAGATCACCTCTGGATAGCATCTTATTTTAAAATATGTATTTTTTTGTTTCATCGCTTTGCTGCCCCCTCTTCATCTATAAAATAATCCTTAAACATATCATACAGGAGTAGTGTGGCCTTGCCGCTGTAATGGGTCGTTACTAAAACAAGCCATTATTTCGTAAAATATTATCCCTGCTAGCTAAACCAGGATTTGCTAGCTTTAGTAATAGGACTCGAATATATACACGGATGTTACGAGGAGGGCGGATACGGACACCGTCATGGGACGCTTTGATAGTTTAGTTTTATATAGGTATCCCTTAAATGGTGGATTTGAAAAAAAAAATTATTTACACATCATAATATCTACATAGGATTACAAATTATTGCTTGGCGGCCATTTTTACCACCCAAATCAATGGGATGATGAATTTTTAGCATGATTTAATCCTGACTAAGATATTAATTGTTGTTGTGTTTAACTCCATTTTATTTCATTTTTTATATCTAAAAATAGTGTTTTTAATAATGTTATTATTAAGTTCTGTAAACATTTTAGTTTTTATTACTGTGACAGCTGTTACGTTATAAATAAATTTTCAAAATTAGCAGAACATCTCTTAAAGTAAATAATCACGTTCCGCTTGGAAACAAAGAGCCTAAACCCCTGCATGTAGAAATATAGGGTCTTATATTGAATTTACTGGAGCGACTAGAGATAAACGAGCGAACTAATGATCCTAATATTACGTAAACATAAATAAAATTAGAAAAATTATCTATTCTCTACTACTTAGTATTTTCAAAATCAAAATTATTAAATTCTTAAAAAATAATTCACTGATTTGCCACGCATTTAAATTCATTTGCTTTAACGGCATTCACGTCATTATAAAACAATTAAGGAAAACCCTTAAAAGGGGGGAAAACAGATTACAACTGTAAGAACCTCGTAGAATAGAGACTTTTAATTATCACAATTATTTTTGAGTAAATCGATGTTTACCGGAAATATTAATAAATCATTTCAAACACCATAATAATTTAATTTGGGTGGGGGTAAATAAAAGCTAAATCTACTATCTAAGATATTTCAAGTATTGTAAGTGTTTTAAATGGTGGGCCGGACCAAATCCAGTGATTATAAAAGAATGTATCTTCCAGCCTGGGAAAAGTGTAAATAAATACGATCTTTGTTTGTTTTGTCGAAAATATAGTTTTCGTTTAAATTTGTTTGTTTGTCGCAGCAAAAACACTGATTTTTGTTCCTGAAATTTCCAGGCCAACCCAACTAATATATCCTCGTGACCTCATTTCTATAATTAGGTATGGAGCTTTAAAATATTTATTTAAATTGAAAAAAAAACTATATAACATACATTACATTATTTTGATACGTGTAAAACCTATTACCTATAAATTTTTTTTAATTTGAAGTAAATCAAATTTAATATAATTTCTTCAAACTATTGGTAACTTTGTGGCGTCATTATTAATTAAATAATTAAAAATGTACTTTGTTTACACCACTTTTATAAAAATAAATAAATATATACACGTTTCGATAGCAATGCTATACTAGTATTCATATATTCCTGAGGATGATAGAATTGCTATCGAAACACGTAGAGATATTTATTTATTTTTATAAAAGTGGTGTAAAAAACAAAGTTCATTTTTATTTATCAAATTTAATATTGTTATATTCAAAGCCAATTTAAAACTTTGAACGCCAAAACAGCTGTCACAATAATAAAACAACTAAAATATTCGTACGTGCAGAACTTAATAATAACATATTAAATTTCATTTACCGTAAATTAAAAAAATATATATATGGAGTTCTACGAATTAAACATAATAACAATTGATATGCCTATATTGTTTATGCAATATATCTATACGAGATTCTTGAGAGAGCCTTGCAAGTATATTTTGAAAATATTTTGTAATACATTCAAATGAAGTTTCCTCCACAGTGTTTAGATTCTCCCACCCGGTTATAATTCGATGGTATGTTTTAATGTAGGCTTCTGATAATGGCAAATTGCTGCCTACAAGTGATTTATTCCTGCGGCCTAAATTACCCCTTTCTTTGGCGAACCATGAAAACTTTTAATAATAATGTAATATCCTTACATTCTACAATCTTTTCCTCTCTTTCTCTTTTTATTACTGTATTTTTTGTCATTTTCCGCAATTGCAAAATAAATAAAAATGTTTGAAGGGCAGGGATGGGCGTACAGAATCCTTATTCCATTATTTGCTTCATCTACATTCATACAATTGTTTGTTCTGAGTCTTGGCATGCCCTGACTCGAGTACATGGCGTATTTGATCATGCTATGCCTTCCTGGGACGTCCCCGAGCTAGCCTGGCAACCACTGCATTCAGTCCTCCGTTAATTGAATTTCCTCCTTTCACACTTAATGATATTTTCCGACTCTCGCAAACATACATTATTGGACGAATTTCATAGTATTTAGTAAAAAATGTCACCTCAAGGGCGCCTTACAAATCTACAATATTATGGTTTGATTAATTTGGCACACTGGCAACTGTTGCAACAATAAAAGTCAACACTACTGTAAAATTACTGATTTCTCTGAAGCAACTACTAATCCACCGCATTTTCAATATTTTTGACATAATCAAAGTAGTGCTACAAATGGTTTCACAAAAACCGAAAATTTTATAAAGCATATAAAGACATGTATTTATTTTATTTATAAAATCCATGATATTTAATTAAGACATTTACATAGAGTAGATACATTAAATCACCATCACCAGTCGGCTGCCTGTTTCTTGGTGACCAATGGAGTATAGTTACTTTGTATGAAGTCAAGTGTAAACATATGGATTTAGTATATAAACATGCTGAAAATTGGAAAAATTATAATAGAAAATAGAACATAGAAAGGAGAAAAAGACATGCATAAGTATTAGATTATAACAATATACTAATTTATTTATTTTAACATAATCGGTGTTTATAATATATTCTTCTATATCTATTATATAAAGAAGAATGTCCCAGGCGAGCGGTGTTTATTTGTATGCTTTTTAAAAAAATGCAAATTACCGTTTTATTCCGAGCTTGGTAAAATTTTGCACACTTGACCTTCAAAACAAGAGGAAACATGAGATTTTGAAAAAACCGTCCAACCACCTCTTAAAGCATAATTTTGCTACTTCTTTATGAAATTTCCGGCATGGAAATGTGCCGATAGTGTCGCGAAATCCAGCCATGGCGCTCGGGTTAGCGCCTGACTAGGGGTACAAATAGACTGCAAAAACAGCTATTTGTCAGTCAGCCAGCAACTCTCGCCCTGGCAACACTTTTCTACCTCGATTGCTCCACCCGCTACGACTTCTGCTCTACTCGCCTTGTTTCTCTCTGACCACCGCTGACCCTGGACCCCCATCGGACTACTCCCTCTCATTGGACTACTGATAATTCTGCGTAAATTGGATATTAAATCAAGCATAACTGGTGCATTTAGTTCCTTAGAACAGTCAATCTGCCTGACTGGCAACTTATATCGACTTGGCAAGATATAATAGCACTTGTACACATTTTAATTATTTTCATTTGTAAATATTCTCAACTGTCATTAATGATTATACAATATTATGTTATATGCTTTATAAATGTATCTACGTAATGCAATAAAAAACAAAATAAAAAATACGGTAGAATCATTTTAAAGAGATTCTTGCGTGTGTAGTGGTGTATTGTAAAATGGAACTCTACAGGGACAAGAGGGGGGACTGCGGACGCATGTTCCAAACTATTTCGAACCAATTTTACCATCGACGTGTACAAATACATTCAAACTTTGCCTGTACCTGGTATTTTTTTTATAAACACGAAGCAAAAGTAAATAAAGTCAATGCTTGTATTATTGACTGGACATTATTGGCTCAGTAATATTTAGACTTGATTTATCAATATTTATTTACGTTGGAACCCAATTTGGTTAAGTTTTCCGTTGAGAAGGTGTACATAGCCGCTCTACCCCTTCTTGTGGCTTAGTGGGGATTAGTTAACAAGTATTTTGATTGATTATGGGCCTCATATTGATTGCTTACACCTTCAACGTAACCTCATCTGGTGCGGTTCACTTGGGGCAAATGCAAATTGCTTGATCGTGGAAAATACGAAATGCTGAACCGAAGGATAGAAGAATAACAGAAACCTGAAAACTATCCTCGAAAACACTGGGCGTCGTGTATAGGGCTAGCAAAATCGTCAATAGTGACCAGCTGCTAACTCTATTCAAATCTTAAATACGTCCAACAGCTGAATTTGGGAGCCATCTCTTGGCTGGAGATCCAAAATACCTGATAAACCCCTATTGATTCTATGCAAGGGAGGGCGATCTATCTGATGGACAACCTATTGTTAACGGACCGATTGTCCGTCGATCTAATGTATAGACGCAATGTAGGTATGCTGAGTCTATTCTACACGTATTTCAATGGAACCCGTTCGAAGGAACTAGCACCATTGATCCCCAGTGCACCTGTGCACGTATGCGAAACTCGACGTACACCAGCGGAACACCCGTTCACAGTTGATATTGGCTTCATGAGAACGGGTTGTTTTTCCGACTCATTTTTTGTAAGGCGGCTCACATGTGGAACGAGCTACCGGCATCTGCTCGTAATTACATTATTATTTTTTAATGTTTAATTTAGTCGAATTCGTTTTTTTTTTTTAAATAAAGGAAATCAATTTTTAATAATGTTCTTATTAAGTTCTGCAAGTATTTTTAGTTGTTATTATTGTGACAGCTGTTTCGGCGTTTAAGGACAGTTTGAAAATGGTCGATATAAACACCGATTGTTTTTAATATCTTACAAAATTCTTTTCAAGATGCTGGATAACTCCTGTTCCTTAATTTCTTAGAGTCAGGTTTTGATTTGATTTTTGAAATCATTTGCCTTTTTTGAAAATTATGTTTCTTCGTTTTTTTTGAACTATTGAAGTGTTTGATTAACATTCTTATCGTAGATATTTTGAATGTTAATTTAGGATGAAATGTGGAACCAAGAATAAAAGAGTCCAATACTGTCACAATCGATTTATTAATAGTAAAGTGCATATTAATTAAAATTAGAATTAAGTCACTGAGAGCGGGCGTGTTGTCGAGGAACTTGACCAGGAGAGGATGCCGCAAGGAACGGACTCTCAGCCATCATCTCAACTGTATAGTTTTGCCAACATTTCAAACGCCAAACGACGAAAGATATTATTAATTTACTGTCCTTGACTACATTTGCATTATTTACAATAAAGAACTCCAGTTCAAAACATTATATTTTTAATAATCAAAAGATAATATTAACAACTCTCAAAATGAAACATTAAACCGAAAAGACACACAATAGACACAGAAAAGACACAGAAAAGACACAGAAAATACACAGAAAAAACAGAGAAAAGACACAGAAAAGATACAGAAAATACACAGAAAAGACACAGAAAAGACACAGAAAATACAAAGGTAACGGCACAGCTGGCACACGAACGCAGAACTCCATGGTCTATCTGGGACCTTGTTCATATGACCGAGATTCATATTTCATTTTGAGAATGGTTAATATTATCTTGAATGATTAAAAATATATTACAATAGCGTTTATAATCTTAATTAGTCAATCTCTATCTATTATAGCTCTAAAAAGATGCACGTAGATCAGCAAACGCCGATTCTGAGTGTATAAGTTTTATTTGAAATGTTATTTTTTTTTTAATAAAAAATATCATCTATCACAGCGCCCATCTGACATTGTCAATATTTGACGTCAATGGTCTCGTCCGCCCGTATTCTGGTTTTGTATTTGTAAGGAAAAATGTATTGTCCACTCTGTTTTGTATTTTAAGTGTGTTTACTTTTGCCGAAATTTAAACTAGATTAAAGAATTAATTCGGTGTTTTGGAAAATAAGAAGTCTTCATGCCGACCTCCGAAGAGGCGCTGTTAAGATCCTCAACTACGAATCTAAAGGGCGAGGTTTTTTTTTTTTTTTTTTTTTTTTATTGTTTATTCATCCAAAGAACATAAATACATACAAGGTAAAATAAGAAAGAAGCAAAATATGTAGTCCTGCAAAGCGGTCACATGACAGCTTGTCTGCAGGTTCTACAAAGATTAATTAGTCCTAATAGTAATAGTAATATGTATTAATCTTAAATAAAATAGGTACTTACTTGGAATGCTGACATGCGCAATTTAATATATTTTTAATAATCTGTATTATTTGAAATATATGTTACATTTGCGGCACGTTTCAATGTAGCAGATACTCAGTATCGTCCTGTTTACAGACCACCATTCAGATTCAAAAAATGTTGAATAAAATGGCTTTAGCTGTGTTTGGTGACCGGATCTGCTTGATTTCCCTATCTCCTCTCCGTCCCCACTCCTTACAATCTCATAACATACCCATTTCGGGGATGCCATATTCACACTGACTCCAGAGAGTTAGTGCCAGTTGGGACTATTGAAATAATAAAACCATATACTTACTGAAAAAAAAAAGATTTCATTGTATATTAGTATCAAAAAATATATTATTGTACGATTATTTATAGTAGAATCATGTAAAAGATATTCTTGCTTGTGTAGTGGTGTACTGTATCGTAGTACTTCTGCGGAATAATGGGGGACTGTGGGCATGTGATCCAAAATATTTTGAAAAAAATTGAATCACTATGGGTGTGCGCCACTACACAAGCAAGAATATCTTTAAAATGATTTTCCTGTGTATTTGCAAATGACAAAATATTTTTTATTTTCTACAAGTCTAGAAAGAATACAAATATCGAAGATATTTATTTTCTTTGTCTTTTTCTGTTTCAAGCTTCATTTAAAGTTTGTTAATATTATCCTCTTCAATAATTAAATATTAGGTACAATGAGATGCATAAGCTTCAATAAAATGAAAAATTATAATGTAAAAACGTTCATTTTTCAGAGAGTTATCTGCAAGACCCTCCCTATCCCTAGTTTTATGACTCAGATCCTGGCACCTTTCATTAAAGATCTTGCGTTTAAAATTGCCTCTTTATTAAAGTAATATATTTTGAGTTTAAAACGAAAAAACAGCTACTTGAATCAAGCAATATTGCTATAAGTTATGAAGTGGAGGGAATATTAGGGGGGAAACAGGGATGAACTTCAACCTTCTTCATTTATTTATTTCATGTTTCATGTACTTAATGAACGAAGAAAGAAGTATAAAGAAAATTTATGATGCGCATGTGAATGGAATAAGAAGCCGGGGACGTCCGAGTAAGACATGGTATGATCAAGTGAGTCAAATACTTGACTCAGAAGTCGGATTAACAGAAGAGAATGTACTAGACATTGTGTGAATGTGAATGAAGCAAGAAGTGTATGCCAAGATTGAGTTGTCTGGCGGTCCGTCCTCTCTGCCTACCCCTGCGGTGAAACGTCGTGATGGTTATTTGGTTAGTTAGTTAGTTATTTATTTACTGTATCTGTGTCGGATGCTTTGCCGCCTTATTGATTTATAAATATTGTGTTTAGAATAGATATGAATTGTACGGGACCGGAACCAGCAAAATAAAGATTTGGAATTGTGTGACTGGTCCGGCCCCACTAGCCAAGCATTCTGTGTAAAGTTTGTTCAAGTGGCGGTATGTGACCGCCACGGCTATTATGACAAATAAAAATGACAGAGCGAGATGCCGTGTACGGGGGAGACGGGTGATGTTGGGTGAACTCTCATGACGCTACTCGACGCAGATTGCTGGTCGATAGCACCGTGAGAGGGTAACTTGGCGCCCGGCGTAGCGCCTGGTTGGCATTCATGTAGAGGCCAAAAATGGCATTTTTAGCAGTCATCCAGCGACGGTTGAACCGACATCACCTCTGCTCTCCCGACCACTCTACTTCGCTCTTCTTGAAAACCGACCTGCCTTCTTCTTCTCTGACCCCCCGTTGACCCTTGGACTATCCCCCATACACACCAGAAACACCAATAAATATATGTACATATTTTATTGGTGTTTCTAATAAAAAAAATACATAATATTATTAATCATGTTGTGAATTTTTTTTTCTTTTTAATTTCGGGCAAAATCGATTAGCATATATTACAATGTTTTATGAGACTTCACGAACCTTTAAAATCTGTAATTTAAAATATGTTGTGTGTACAAGAATGTAAATAATAATATCAATTTCATAATTTTCTTCCCTGATTAGTCCCGTCAGTTGTCGAGACCTTGAGAGGTGGGGTGGTTGGGGTAGGGTGGAGAGACATCAGATGGCGGGGTGAGGGGGGACACCCAGCAATATTACATTTCTGAGCATTGTTTCATTAGGCGAGTTATCAGATGCCAATTACGGCGTTTTCATTAACGCTGGTAAACACCCTCCTCCACACCTACCCGACTTGCCCCACCCCCCAAGCTACCCTGTCTTACCGCTTCTCATATTTCTTCTTCTTTCACGTTCTAACATGCGAGAATAATGATGTTATGTGATGTTTTCATGGCCTAACAATCCAAGGAAAATTATTCATTTTTTCTAGGAAAAGATGATGCATACACCTTGTGATAAAACTGTAAGCAAAGGAATATCAAAGCTTTAATATGCTGGTAGCTTTAAAACCCGCTGCTGTTAACTTATCTGTCATGTTTCCAATTATTTTAATATCTCTATCAATAAACTAGACACATATACCATATTATGTTAGGTGTTCCTCCGCATAATAATAAATAATAAAAGTATTATATTGAATAAAATGAAATCTTTGTTATAAACCACGCATATATTTTATTTTTCGCCAACCGGTTTCGCTTAGCTCAAGGTCTGTCAGGGCAAATATAATAACTAAAGAATGATACAGAGTTATCGATTATATATGGTTACATAATTCAATAGAGAATATAAAAGAGAGAGAAAAGAGAACAACATATTAGAGAGGGAGACAACAATATAAAAGTAGTATGTGTAAGCACAATATTATTATATATTAATAATAATAGATAGTAAATACAACAGTGTAATGGGAACATAATGAGGTCATTAAAGAGAGATGATCCTAAAACATTTAGATTATATGCATTTATGGAACGCCTCAGAAAAAAACGTTTTGTTGAAAGCTGGAAAAATAGTTAATATACGAGTATACGTATGCTGCGTGCGTTAATAAGTTGCCGAATGATGCGGTAGTGTTCTAGAGGGTACCTACGGTGTTACGCTCACCGTGCCATGATGCGCGGTAGTCAGTAGTGGCCAGTAATTTTAAATAGGTTGGAGTGGGATGTTGAGCAGTTACTCGGCTGAATAACCAGTGACAACATGGTAAACATTTTTTTTGTTTTACTTGTTTTTGAAAATACCTACAAAAAAATGTTACTGATAACCATAATGCTAACTACATATTTAACTCTAAATAATCTCGGGAATCGCTGGTTAAAATTTGTTCATACGCAAACATGTTTTTACCGAAACTTCACATTTGTAATAACGTGTCTGAAAAGGAAAAACTAGTATTTAAAAATGGAGTTAGTTTTTGCAATGACAATGTAATTGTCCATCATTGTAAAATTTTAACCACATAACGTATCCAGGCGTAAAAATTGATCACAATTTTAAGTGTACTGACCACATTATTTATTTAAATAACAATTTTTTTTTTAATTACTTTTTTTAAATAATCAGAAATGTTCTCGGTACAAAAGATTTGATTAAGATCTGCATGGCTCTCTGCCAATCACTATTAGAATATGATATTATCGGATGGGGCATTGCTAATGATAATATTCTTAATTTACTCATTAGAACACAAAAAGCCATCGTGAAAATTATACTTAAAGTCCCTGTAAGAATGTGTCAATAAAATAATTATACTCTAAAACAATATTACTTTACATTCATAAATACAAAAAAAAATAAAAATAATAAATATTACCAACAAACACACACATTAGAAACACTAGATCTCAGAGTCAAAAACAAATTAAACGAGGAACCACAAACACAACATTTGGACAAAAACGCTTTTATATACATATTAAAAGGTACTAAACGTTACAAGAAAATCAAACATCCCTTTAAAAATCACAACAAAAATGAACTCAAAAATCAAATAAATCACTGTATACGTTACGAGATCTTAAATAGAAAATATATTAACACCAAATACAAACCAACCCGAAACCACTCAACTGCACTTAAAACATCTCACCTAATTTTTTTTTCAATAATCACGTCATTTTAATATAATTTATTTTGATATATTTTTTTAATAAATCAACACGGTAAATATCCCAGTAATGTTACAATTTTGTTATAAAAAAAAATCTTAATATTATTATTATTTAACGTACCTCATCTACAAACTCGGCGAAATATATTATTCTTTAACAATAATTATGGGAACTACCGAATACATGCACCCACTTCTCACCTAAATATACTAGGAAAGAAATTTGCCTCTGATATAGATAAATTTAATATAAGTTTACCCATGTTTCAAAGATACCTGCATGATATTTGTATGTTGCAAAGATTATAATAGCATCGCATACCATCTATTGTACAATTCTTTTTTTTTACAATGTCATGCACTCATATTACGCACTTACATATTGCGTATCATCGAGATCAGGCTACTACTCTTTTTATTTTAAAAAAAGTATTACCTACAAATTAAAAAACCTTTCCCTCATAACTTCTCAGTGTACATTATTATATAATAATACTTGGATGACTTGTATAGCGCCGTTTTTGTAAAGAATCACCTTAAGGGTGGTGTACAAATATTACTTGCTAGGGTTTATCTTATTATGTACAAACAGATACAGAAACATATTTTTTCCTGGTAGGGGTGTCTGCAGATTAAAACGTTAAAGTACAAAGTTTTCGCTTGAGAAGATATGATTTTGCACGCACAGGACACAATGTTAGAAAACACTGCACATTGCATAAGTTAAGTTGGTAAAGCGGTTGTTCCGGAAAGACAGAGGTCCTGGGTTCGAGTCCCAAATGCGACTGATATCTTTTTATTTTCTGTTGTTTTTTCGGTTTCATGTTTCATTTAGGTTGTGTTAATATTATATTCTTCAATGATTAAATTAAATTTATAAATATTTACAGTCATTTACAATGTCTCGGACTGCGAAAAGTTCATTTTTTTCTGTTAATTACTTTAGGTAGGTACTAACGGTTAGCTTCGCTATGTTAATTACGTATGCAGGAAAACCATTCACAAATATGACTTTCCGAAGAGATGAGTCCTGAATTTTGCTCTGAATTCTGTCCAGTGTGTAATCCATCTTAGATCGTATGGCAGTTTATTCCAGGCTTTAGGGCCTGACACGCCGAAAGCTCAAACTTACTATCTAGTGTACTCTAAATACATACGAGTATATGTCATAAATATGTTACACGTATATACCTACTTTGTATCATTTTTTTTGTTAACTTAAAAAAAAAATATATTTATGTACACAAAATCATGTAAAATGTTAAAATATGTAATAGCCCATCTTGGTAAAATGTGTAATAACCCAACTTACTATCTGGTGTACTCTAAATACATACGAGTATATGTCATAAATATGTTACACTTATATACCTATTTTGTATCATTTTTTTGTTAACTTAAATTTTTTTATTTATTTCTGTAAACAAAATCATGTAAAATGTTAAAATATGTAATAGCCCATCATGGCGTTAATAATAAATTAATAATTAAAAAGTGTAATAACGTAAATTAATAAAACCTTATAAACCATCAAATGAGAACTATTAACAGTTGATGGCGCTATAGCATTACAATTCAGCGCGTATTAAATATCCCAAACATAAAGTAACACAGCGTTAGTAGTTATATCCATTAAGTCAAAGTGGTGAAAATAATAATGTGCTGTAGGGTGAGGGAAGGGGAGGGTTATAGTGGACTGCGAGGAATAGTTCCACTAATTAATACTGTCGGCTAAAAAGCTGCCATTATAATCCACACAGAGTGTTGTAATGTTTCGGGAAAGGGGAAAATTTGCACATCCATTAAATTTTGCAAAACTGAATTTGTTAATCACAATTTCGTTTTTGGATTATTGTGTTCCTTGTGATAATAATAGTTTTTAATCACTAAGTATGGCATTAAATTAAATTAAATTAAAATGGTTGGGATATTGGACATTTTTGAACTTTGATGCGAAAAATATATCTATCCTAACTATAATAACGGTCTCCGTGGTTCTGTGGTTGCACAAATAAATTTTATTTGATTAACTTGTGTTATTTCACAATTTATTAATTAAAAATAATGTGAAGTATATTTGCGGCTCGTTGCAGAGTAGTAGATACTGTTAGTATCGCCCGGGTGAAAGACCACCATTTAGAATCGAAGTGTTGCTTGATATGACTTGAGCTGTGTTTGATGACCAGGTTGGAATAGCCAGGTACTTCCTATTCCACATCTCCTTCCCCTCCTGAATACCGTCAGCCTCACAACATACCCCAATTGGGGATGCCATAGTCTCACTGTTTCCAGACGGTTGGGAGTGGTTGGGACTCTTGTGTGGTACTCACATAAAAAATAAGCAGAAAATCCATCGGTGTGAAATCTGAAACTGCTAAAGCTCTTGGTTTTCCTTCGGATTTGGCGTTACGTAATGGTTCATATTTTTCAATTTTCAGCTCACAACGTCATTTCCGTCGGAAGCTATGAAGCTTTTGTATATTCCCTTAACTCTCAAAATATAATACAAGACGCCATATTGTTCAAGTTGGAAAAGATGTAGCCTACATTATATTGAAACTCGTGTTAAATATAATATTTATTATATTTTTCAGCTTACAACACTATTTTAATCTTAAACTATATAGCTTTTAAATCTGCCTAAATGTATCTTTCAAAACAAAATGCAGGATGCCATATTATTGAATAATGCATACTAATCAATAAGAAAAAGATTTTTAATAAATAATGTAAAAATGTTTGTCTGTCTGTCTGCCCTCGATTTGATCAAAAATTACTCAAACTGTTTCGCTGAAAACAGCAGATTGTTCTCATTAATAACGGGATGGTCTAGAGAGTAATTTTATTGAAATCTGATAAGTAAAACTGTTGCTGTAGCATTTTAAAATAAATATGAAAAACATTGAACCCGCTATGTTTTATCGAAGTTAGCCCATGGATATACCACTCTGGTTAGCCACATATTACATGTCAAACGAAGTGGGAAACACAAGTAGGTACCTACTTAAGAACTTTATTGTTTAGATCTGTTTCGAAAATATAAATGTTTGCGAGGAAATAAATTTTTCAAATTAATATTTCTTTGTTTCTTCGTTTCTTTGTTTCTTTGTTTCTTTGTTTCTTTGTTTCTTTGTTTATTTCTTTCTTTGTTTTTTTGTTTCTTTGTTTCTTTGTTTCTTTGTTACTTTGTTCCTTTGTTTATTTGTTTCTTTGTTTCTGTGTTTCTTTGTTTCTTTACTTCTTTGCTTCTTTGCTTCTTTGCTTCTTTGCTTCTTTGCTTCTTTGTTTCTTTGTTTCTTTGTTTATTTTTCCTTGTTTCTTTGTTTATTTGTTTCTTTTTTTCTTTGTTTCTTTGTTTCTCTGTTTCTTTTTTTTATTTCTTTGTTTATTTATTTCTTTGTTTGTTTGTTACTTTGTTTCTTTGATTCTTTATTTCTTTTTAATTTTTTTGTATTTTTGTTTCTTTGTTTAGAGATAGTAATAGTCGTCACAAGGCATTAGTATCGCTATCAAATCAATTATGGAACCGACAAGTTCCCATCTTCATAACTTTATTCCAAAAAAAATAAAATATTCCCGTGCAAGGCCGGGTACACATCAGCTAGTCATTTATAATATTACAAAGCTTACTTCGTACCTCGGAATTATTATATTATCGTAAAAGATATCCTTATAATGCGGTTATTAATAAACGGTGTGTCGGTCTTGTTAACTTAATGATCCAATTAATAATACTGTGCAACTAATTAACGATCAGCTTTCCAAAAATATCAGTTGTTTATTATCTAAGGCCGTGTTTCTCACCCTTAGTTGCGCCGAGCACTACTTCAATGCTTCAAAATTCTCCATGCCCCCAAGTATAAGAAACTACAGTCAAAAATATAATGGCAATAAAAATATATATTCAGATAGATCATCACACGCCGATTCTGAATACATAACTTTTATTATATGTAATTGTACGTAGAATTTATAAATCGTTATATAAAAGTAAATAATAAATCATCTCATCAAAACACCTTGTTATGTTTGTACCATTGCATTTGGAACATCTGACGTCACGTGCGCATTCAATTTTTGTACAGGGTGCGGCAGCATAACTTCCTTTTTTAAAATGCGCGCCATTCAGTAGGTTGATGTTGTAGCGGAGCGCTAGTGGTCTCGTTCGAGAGGCGGAACTATAAAGTTTTCTCACGGCACAGTTGGTATATCTATGGTCGCCATCATGCGTTGGAACAGTGGGGAGCATGCGTTTGCCGTTCAGGCCTACTTTTCGAACGGATGTTTTGCGATCGCAACCCACCTAACTAACGAAACATGCGCTACTGGGCTGACAACAATCCTCGATAATTGCATCACAGGCCTTTGCATTCACCTAAAGTCACGGTGTGGTGTTCAATTTCCTCAAGTGGAATTATTGTTCCCTGGTTCCTTTGGGAAAATGAAGTAACAGTGACCGGTGAATTCAGACCGGTATGTAAACATGTTAGAGGATTTTTTTTCCCATGGATAGATGAGTTGGACTTATGTGACACTTGGTTTCAACAAAACGGTTCAACGGCACACACTAAAAGAGCATCGATAGCTGTTTTGAGGGAACACTTCCCAGAGCGTCTCATCTCAAGTAAGGACGATTTGGAGTGGCCGGTCCGCTCTCCCGATTTGTCCCCCATGTGATTTTTTTCTGGGAGGTTTTTCGAAATCTCGTGTTTATGTGAACCGTCCAAGGACCCTACAAGATTTGAAGACCAACAACATCCAGGTAGAAATTGTCAGAATAACGCCTGATATGCTGGCAAGAGTCATGACAAACGCCAGTATTCGGTTTACTCAGTGTATGGAGAATGGGGGACGTCACCTACCTGATTTCATCTTCAAAAACTAAGTAAAACAAACTTTAGGTATTTCCCTACATTATAAAAAACAATTAAAATAATTCTGATTCATACAATGAGTTTTATTAAGTTTTTATAAAGGTAGCTGCCCCACCCTGTATTAGTATGAACATTTTCATTTTTTAATGTTATTTTATATTTAAATATGTATTTGATTTTTTATTTTTATGGCGAAATTTAAACTTATTTGGTGACTTTAAGTTCTATAATTGTTGTTCAATATGAAAAAATATATATGATTATGTAAGAAATTGGAGTATTTATGAGCAAACTAGTTATCAATGCGGTTATTATGATAATCTTAATGCTCAATACTATAATTATTCTTCGAGTTAAAGTTTCTTAAAATGTAGAATATTTTATTACTTATATTTAGTTATGGTTTACCATGAATAGAATATAAAATTATGTACGGTAAAGCTCATCCTTGTTTTGACATTTGACATTCTAACCTCAAAACCGACCGACCATAGATTTAGAGCATTTGAAAAATTGTCATTTGAAAAATTATTTTAACTATGAAAACTTACTTTAGAATAAAAACTAAATATACTAGTATTTAAGTTTGGACGTTATTATTGATTAAAAAAAATTACAAAAAAGGGGTGGAGTCCTTATTGAGCTAATAAAAAATGTTAGCAATCGTCGGCTAAGACGAACATTTTAATTTTTTTTTATAAATGAACATGAAGTAAACAATTTAATACGTTCTAAAAAACTATTAAGTATAAGTGGGGCCTGATACAAATTATTCCTTTGACCAACAGAAGATTTAGTATCAATTGCTACAAAGTTTTAACCAGGAGGCCTATTTTGGTTCTTGTTAAGGGAGATTTCATATATTTTACCGTACGCTTAAAGTCTTCTTGCGTAACTGCATATTTCGAAAATATGTAGAAGAAAATAGCAAAAAACAGACTGTTATTGAGATTATTTGAATACACAAATTGAATAAATACGAGTGATATCTTCCAGTGACACAAGGTTTTGAACCGAAAATGTCTAAAACAATTGCGTTATATAATAATTCATTTTAATAATTTTATATTTAAATAGCACAAATACGTCATTTAACGAAGAATAATGTTTTGTAAAAATGTACCTACCTCACTAGATAGTAATTACCTTTCTATTGTCACTGCTTCTAAAGGTGATATCTGAGGCTGTGGTATTACAGCTGTCATCCGAGAGGACCGGAACCGCAGTTAAACTAGAAATCTTTAAGCCCAAAGAAAGTATAAAGAATTTTCCTTAAAAAAATTATTAATTTTCTTTAAATTATTTATAGTTTTTAAATAAAACACTATAAATAATTTAAACAATTATTTTAAAAAATAATAAATAAATAATGAAATTAAAAAAATACATATAATTATATATATTTAAAAAAAAACTCAATAAATAAATATAAAATTAAATTAAATTTAAAGAAATAAAAAAAAAAAAATTAAAAAAACTAAATAAAATAAGGTAAAAATAAAAATAAAAAATTAAATTAAATAATTAAAAATTAAAGAACACAAAAAGTTTTAAAAATTTATTTTTTTTAAATTAAAAAAAGTGAAATAAACGGAAATAAAAAGAGAGGACAATATGACAAATTTCTAATCAAAATGTATTTTCTCCTTGAATTTGGTAAGGAACTTATACGCTCATTTATTCAGTTGGTCATAACAATCAGCGGAGGGTGATCGTTATATACCAATGATAAAATATTCAATTCTCAATTCATACCCGAACTTACACAGCCCACCTTTTGTCAATTAGCTATGCACACCACTGCTAATATGTACACGGTAATAAAATTCGCCTGTCTAATCACTTCCCCAATCTACCCCTATCTACTCATATGCAAATAGCTTTTAGATTACAGAACTCTTGAGATTACAGCTGTCAGCATATTAATTCACCTATTGATGAATCTATCATCTCATCATCTATCAATCTACCTACATCTCAGCAGAACCCCCTCCCTCCCACTTCTCCATCAACCCGCTCCGCCCCCACCCAGCTTCCCCCGCCCGCCTTGCCCCGAGGATCACTGTTTGTTCGCTAATTAATATAAACTGATTACAAAGCTCCAATGATTTATCATGCTTTGCTCTTCCATACTTTAAAGCAGGGTTGCGCAATTCTGCGCATCTATCCGAAACTAATAATTAAGGTTACTTAAGGAGCATGGATGACGTGAATCATACAATGAGGTTGTCTTCTAATTTTTTTGTGATGAATATGTATTATATTTAAAGAGTTAAAAACGACAGATAGAATAGTTTTCGGTTTTCTCCAAAAATGACGAAGGTAAGAGCTTTCAATGTGAAATTGGCTAAATACCTGTGGCATCTCGAGACACAATTCACAATTCGAATGGCAGTAACGCATGCTGCCGCACTAGCCATGTTATGTACCGCGACGTCACACACTAATCGGCTAGTCGGTGAGATTCTCCCAAAACATCAAAGTTTTTAGGGCTTATGTCAATGGAACTTTTTAAAATTTATTTTACTTTCTTATTATTATCATTTATTTGTTTCTACACATATTTTTATCATTTGGGTAATAAAATTTTACAAAGCTAATAACACAATTCGTAATGTTTTTTTTAATCCTCCTCACTAGGGATTTCTGTGGTGAGGCGGACTAGGTTTTATTTGAAAACTGATCAATAATAATATTTGGATGACTTGTACAGGGTCGTTTTGTGAAAAACCAAATCAGGGGCGCTGTACAAATACTATTTGCTATGGTTTATCTTATTATGTACAAACAGATACATAAACATACCTTCCTGGTCACTCCAAATTAAAACGTTAATTTACAAAGGTTTCAAAATTGTTTTTAAGCTCCTTCGTAGTTCTTTTCAAGATATTCGATAACTCCTCTTGTTTGATAGAAGATAGAGAATGGAAGATAGAAGATAGAAGATAGAAGATAGAAGATAGAAGATAGAAGATAGAAGATAGAAGATAGAAGATAGAAGATAGAAGATAGAAGATAGAAGATAGAAGATAGAAGATAGAAGATAGAAGATAGAAGATAGAAGATAGAAGATAGAAGATAGAAGATAGAAGATAGAAGATAGAAGATAGAAGATAGAAGATAGAAGATAGAAGATAGAAGATAGAAGATAGAAGATAGAAGATAGAAGATAGAAGATAGAAGATAGAAGATAGAAGATAGAAGATAGAAGATAGAAGATAGAAGATAGAAGATAGAAGATAGAAGATAGAAGATAGAAGATAGATGAAGTAAAGATATTTACATATTCACCACTTCTCAATAAGTTGACATTATCAAAACAATATAACATATTTAAATAAATAAATTAAGAAATCACTGATATACGGGGAAACACATTATAAATGTAAAATCCTCACAGAATAAAGAATTTTATTTATTTTCTAACTAAATCGGTTTTACCGATAATAAATCATTATTTTTAAAAACCCGTCCAAATTAAAATGGGGTGGGAGTAAATAAAATCATATAAATAAGTCGTCACAATGTGGATTAACCGCAGTTTGAAAATGGTCTCGAACGCCGAAAAAGCTATCACAATAATAAAAACTAAAAATACTTACAGAACTTAATAACACCATTATTAAATTTGATTTACGTTAAATTTAAAAAAAAAATAATTGGAATTCTATGAATTAATCACGAAAACAATTAATTATATACGATTTGTTCAAGGGTCAATACTCACCTGCAAAAACACGTGGAGATTTTTCAATTATATTGTTTTATGTTCGAAATACATATATATATACGTATATATGCATATTTAGTGTACGTGAAAAAAATTCGTGAAAATGTTATCTTATCTGAAATGTTTTGTTTTATTTATAGCTACCTCCATGGGATTAATTGCTCCCTCCTAATAATGGTGATTTTAAAAGCAGCGTAGTCTATTTGTAAACATTGACAATATAATACGATACGCTAATAGGATCAAATCACTTATTTTTAATTAATGATGCCTGGATACATAAATATTGTCTCGTGGATAATCAATTGGATAAAAATAAAAGATAAGATTTGCTTAACTAATGAAACGAAGCCGTTTTGCTTGCTTCTAGGCATAGAATAATGAAGTACGCGTGAAATGCGACGTGGGAGTATTTCTTAATCCAAAAGTCTGGCTATTCGGGCCTTAAATTTATAACACTTTCATCAGCATTTTATTTCAACCAAATTAAATGGAGGCAGGGCACTGTATTTGCTGTATTTTCATCAGATCTCTCGGGGCTAGAACCAAAAGATATTAAGTCAATGGCACACCGGCTTCCATTTAAATCTACGTTGAATGCACTTCCAGTGCAATTCTTCATTTTTGGCTTCCAAGCCTTTTTGTAGAAAAAAAAAAACATAATCGAAATATTCTTATTTTAATTTCTAAAAATGCATCAACCATACTAGCTAAAATTAATTAGAAGCTTTTTAGTGGGATTAACCGTATTGAAAATATTTAACCTATGTATATATAAAAATGAATGTTGTCTGGCTGTCTGTCCTCGATTTTCTCGAAAATTACTAGAAGGATTTGGCTGAAAATAGCACACTTTTATATTATTAGTGACGGAAAGGTTTGGAGAGTAGTTTGAATGAAATCAAATATGAAAAACTGTTGCTAAAATCTTTTAAAATTAGTGTAAAAAACATTGAACCCGCCATGTTGTATTAAGGTTAGCCCATAGATTCACCACTCTGGTTAGCCGCAGATTACATATTCAAAAGACGAAGGTTTGTTTGGGTAGAATACTTTCAAAATGGAAAACACAAGTGGTACCTACTTTGACCTTCATTTAGATATATTTAAAAAAAAATATTTTTTGGAATGAAATAAAATTTTAAAGTGAATGTTTCTTTGTTTAGAGATAGTAATATTCGTCACAAGGCATTACTTTCGCTGTCAAATCAATAAGGGGAACGACCAGCAGGAATTCAAAACTTCATAACTTTTTCAAAAAAAAAAAAACTCTAGTAAGGCCGGTTATACATCAGCTAGTCTCCTTTAAAAGCTGATTGTCTTCAAATAATTAATTAACAAGAGTGTAATAGAAATACAAGATAATTATTAACAAAACGATAAGTTGGGTGAACAGACTAAAACGTTCAAAAAGGTTCGATGACTGTTTTTTTTATTGTTTATATTAATTTATTTTCATTATTAGCTCCATCCTGACTTACGGACGCACGTGGCGCATGATCTACGAGTACATAATCATAGATCGTCTGTCCAGATGAAATAGATCTTCTATAAGTGGCTCCACCACCGTTTGACAATGTCTTCGGAAGGCGTAACATCTGCCACGCCTAATAATAATTACCTAGCACAACTTTTCTTATAAGTAAACCGTTTTTAAAAATGAATAAAAATAGTTATTTTTGTTTTTATTTTAACTTTTAACAAAATTAATTATAAAATCATTGATAACGTCGAGAACTGTTAAGACGGTATTAACAGTTCTTAGAAATCGAAATATGATAGCGATAAAAATGACAATGTAGCTCAGTGGATTTGAGCGCAAGGTCCCGAAAGACCATGAGGTCCGGGTTCGAGTCCCAGCTTCAATCGTTACCTTTTTTCTTTTCTGTGTCTTTCCGGTTTCATGTTTCATTTGGAGAGTTGTTCACATTATCTTCAATGATTAAAAATATGTATTTCTCTTTAAAACCATACTTTTTGCGCTCAGACAAATTATATTTAGCACTCGAATTTTTATTTTATTTCCACTTTTAGCATAAATGATATTCAATTACTGAAATAGATTTTTTTATTTATCCATAAAAACAATACACGCATGTTCCACTGGACATGGGGTAATGTATTTAAAATGTGCTACTTAAAAAATTTCTTTTGAGGTTAAGTTAGATATATGTTAGATTATCTCTTCACATCTGAAACTGTGTGAATTGTCATCCTTCGGTTCAAAATTCTGTAGATGGAAGTCATTTTGCAATTTAAAAAAAAAAAATTATATAAAATTTAATAATAAGTTCTGCAAGTATTTTTAGTTTTTATTATTATGACAGCTGTTTCAGTGTTTAAGGCCTTTTCCGAACTGCGGTTAATCCACATTTTGACGAATTAATTTATATGATTTTATTTACTCCCGCCCATTCTTATTTAGACGGGTTTTTAAAAATAATGATCTATTATCGGTTAAACCGATTTACTTAGAAAACAATTGAAATTCTGATTTCTGTGAGTTTTTTACATTTATAATGTGTTTCCTCGTATTTAACAGATAATGTTAACAATTAACAATTAATAATCATTTTGCAATATTGTATATGGAATATTCACTTGGTCTTACGTAATACGTATTAATTTTAAGTAACTAGTTATATTTAAATCAAAATTATAAGTCACTAGCTCTAAGTCATAGATGTAAGTCACCAGTTATAAGTCTCAGTAGTTAGTTGCTAGCTATTATAAGTCTTAGTTGTAAGTCAATAGTTATATAAATCTTTCTTGTAAGCCATTAGTAAAAAATATATAAGGTATTAGTTACAAGTGATAGGTTACTTAAATATTTTGTGAAGTGCCCTTGTAGTGATTTTCGCACGAAAACGATTATACGATTAATATTAATAATAGCTAAATCGGTAATTAAAATTAGGCAGGACAGATTCAGAAAAATCTCGAAAAACGTATAATATGATTATAAATTACGACTAGTTTTTTCCTTGTTTTTATTTATTTTCTCAAATTTATAAATTGATGTTATGTACCAACTTACATTTTTTTTTAAATATACGTATTTAGTTTCTTGGAGCACAGGCCTAGTTAGAAATTGACGTCGACTCTATTACTCGATGGTACTCGATACATTCTGTTGTTTTCAAAACAAAACATTACTAAAACTGAATTTTAATTTACTTTATCAAATAAATGTATTCGGTTTTTTTCAGAAGGGAGACTTCAGAGAGAGTCAGTTTTCCCCGGTTTTCAAAATTCGTATTTGGAAGCATTCCAAAAATAATCCATAATAATCTATATACATATTGTATTTTAATCGGCGGAGTTATTTTTCAAGTCGTTCGATTTTGACACGCGTTCTCTCACATCTCGCTATACGATGGGGTTGATTACTGCGTTAACAGCATTTGTGTAACCTCAGAGTTAATTTGTTTTTCAAATCGTTCGAATTGTATTGTCTATTTCATACATTTCGCACTTCAGTAAGGTAGACATCTGCTTTGACTTCATTAAATTATTTGATTTCGCTTAGTCCCGTCGCTAATCGTGCATTATTCAACGCTTTTTATACAATTCGGCATTATTATTTATGTATGTTTTCACTTGAAGTTGAAAGACATCGCAGGTGAAAAAAATTCAAAAACTACTTTTCATTTTCCATTTTATTCATATCTGAAACTTAACTTTTGTGCCAAATAAGTTTTCTTTGCCAAATAGCGGAGTGAATGTGAACTAAATAAATAACCATTGAAAAAAATTCCCTTATCAACCTTATTCTACTGTGGTTATATTATTAATCAATGGAGTTGCTCCCATTCCAAATCTTTATTTTTAATTAAGTTTCTGATGGCGTTAATTGAAGATCTCCCGGAAGAATGAACCATTTATTATTATAATAAATTAGTATAAAAAGTGTCTGTTTTTTTAAATATTGAATCCTTATGGCATTACTCAGGTACTAGACATTTTATCTTTTATTTTGGCAACACCACATGTTATATCTGTAGTTGATTTTTTTTCTACGCATATATGGATATATAGACGGCCTCCGTGGTTAATTTTGCCAAAACGCTTAATTTGCCTCAACTTGCCCCATATGAATTATTACTGCTCCAATCGGTTTAAAATGCATGAAATTACTCGCAATCCTTTGAGGTCCAGAGAATTATGAAGGGGTGTTCATCTTCCCCCTAAACCCCTCGGCGGGGTAGGGCGGGTGGAGGGGTACCGCTGTCTCCGCGGGGCCTAATTGGGCCGCTCGCTAATTGGCTGCCCCGAGCCACTAGTGTTACACCCAATTATCCACTAATTAGGGGGGCTACTCTTATTACACGGACCACCTTTCCCCACCCGCCAAACCCGCCCCACACAACACTACCTCACACCACTGTTGATGAGTTCGTTTTCCAAATGAGACAGCTTCAAAATTGTCGTAATTATAAATAAAATAATTACTTCGTATCTAATGAACTCAATTATGCTGCAAGGGTGGGAAGAGTGGGTGGAATTCCACATATACTGACCTGTTGGCTTGGTAGGCGGCCAGTCCTCGACCAGAATACTTTTAAAAAAAGAACTAAGTAGTGTGATACTTTCGCCACTTTACCACAAATGTTATCTCTGTTGTAAGCATACTCCTTTTAGGGAATTAAAAAGAGTTACCCGTCTGCGGAGTACCCCTGAAATTTTCATATTACTCTAGATAGAGGACATTTGCCTCTAGGCTGTCTTTCCTAGTTTTTAATTATAATTATTAGTATCGTCTAAATAATAGACAAACTGCTTGCTATGTGAACCGTAATATTTATTTCATATCATTAACAAATATTATATACCTACATATTTTATATTAATCAAAAACCATAAAGCAGAATTTGTTTGTGTGATTCTGTGAAAATCCTAAATCGGCGGCTCTGGCTGATTGAAAATAAAATAAGTCAATCTGATACACGCGGTCGGCCTAGACTTTTTTCTTTATACCAAAGACAAACGCTCTTTCTAGTTTGAGGTTAAATGTTCAAATGGAGACGAAAGATAGGCTGCACTCAGTTTAACAGAACTCACAAACACATAAAACCTTGTGCTAGTAACCATTTTGCTCATATGAAATGGCTGCTTGGCGTAGCGAGCAGTCTAGCAGTTGTTTGTGCAGCTATGAGCGATCTAGCAATGAGATTTGAAAATTTCGGATTTTCTCTATCAATTGCTATGTAGATGATTCACATGAATAATATATTATTTGGGAAATATAAGTACGAAATTGAGTCCATCATTTTGAATGATCCTGTATCTTTTTTAATCTTTCGAACATGACTAAAATTTAAAAAAAAATAAAAAATAACAATAGTATCATGAGCTATAGGTCAATCTAAATAGTTATATAATTGAAAATACACTTTGTATATACCACTTTACTTAAAATATATAAATATTTCTACATGTTTCGATAGCAATGCTATCATCTTCAGTTATTCTCAATCAGTTTATTTCTCTCTTCATTTCTCTTATATTAATCTCTTCAGTTATATTCAATTATTCCTGAAGATGATAGCATTGCTATCGAAATATGTAGAAATATTTATATATTTTAAGTAAAGTGGTATATACAAAGTGTATTTTCAATTATATAATTAATAATGATGCCACAAAGTTATCAATCATTTGAAGAAATTACAATCTAAATAGCTTTAAATTTTCTTTATGTTAAAATATTTTAAGAGAAATAAGTCGTACTGTTTATTTATTTTTATTTACTACAAAATATACAAATAAAATATTTTATATCCAAAACATTAATTTATTACAAAATATACACATGTAATATTTTAAAGAATGCTTTGACTGTCCAACTAGGAAAATAAGTTTAAACAATATAGATAAATCAATATTAAGTAATCCCACAAAATATTAATACATAAAGATAAACTGATGTTTTTTTGTTGCTTTGTTTTTTTGTTCGTTTGTTTGTTTGTTTGTTTGTTTGTTTGTTTGTTTGTTTGTTTGTTTGTTTGTTTGTTTGTTTGTTTGTTTGTTTGTTTGTTTGTTTGTTTGTTTGTCTGTGTGTCTGTATGTCTGTCTGTCTGTCTGTCTGTCTGTCTGTCTGTCTGTCTGTCTGTCTGTCTGTTTGTTTGTTTGTTTGTTTGTTTGTTTGTTTGTTTGTTTGTTTGTTTGTTTGTTTGTTTGTTTGTTTGTTTGTTTGTTTGTTTGTTTGTTTGTTTGTTCGTTCGTTTGTTTGTTTGTTTGTTTATTTGCTTGCTTGTTAGTTTGTTTGTTAGTTTGTTTTTTTGTTTGTTTGTTAGTTTGTTAGTTTGTTTGTTTTGTTCCTTGTTTGTTTGTTTGTTTATTTGTTTGTTTGATTGATTGTTTGTTTGTTTGTTTGATTGTTTGTTTGTTTGTTTTGTTTGTATGTTTGTTTCTTTATTTGTCTTATATTTGCTTTCATTGTTTTGTTGTTGTTGTTGTTGTTGTTGTTATTTGTTTTATGTACGCTTTCATTGTTTTGTTGTTGTTGTTACATTTTTCTTTTCTTTTTTTATAAGATGTTGTTTTTGTGTTTGTTTTTTTTTTTACTTTGTGAGTTCGCTTGTTTGTGTCATAATTTTTAAACCATTAACAAGACTGGGGAGTTGATTTGCTCGGGTTTCGACGAATATTGACCGCTATGAGCAATAAACTAAACCTTGCTATTTATATTAGAGTCTATTTCACTGGGCATTTAGTCGGAAAGGGGAGTAAATTCGAACCTGCTGTGAGATTCTAACTCGATCAGATCAATCGAACCAAGCGTCCCACCCACCGAATCGACCACCTCTTGATTCACTTAATCGCATAATTTTTATTTTGATTCCCCGGATTACTTCTTCTATAAATTCTTTTCAGATCTTAACAGTAAACTTTCACAATCGATTCTTATAATGTAATTGTTTTAATTTAATTATGTACGGTTTTAAACTTCACATTTAATATTTATAAATATCTACCTGCTTGACTGAACAAGTACCTGCATTGCCCTGAAGTATTGAGATAGCTATCGTATGGAACATACTGAGTGATCGGATAAATCAACACAAGTATAAATCGGCACGCTATAAAAAGTGATATAAAGTAATCAGCCGTATGAAAAACCTACAAATCTAATCTAACCATCTCAGTTCACTATGTTTTATATTTATTTATTTTTATTTATGTAACACTAGCTGATGTGTACCCGGCCTTGCTCGGAATTTGGAATAAACTTATGAAGTTGTGAATTCTTGCTTACATTAGGGTGCCATAATTGATTTGACAGCGAAAGTAACTGTCTCCAATTAGAGAAACGTTCATTTGAATATTTTATTTCATTCCAATCGTTTATTTTTTCAAAATGTATCTAAATTATGAAGTTCTTAAGTAAGTACCTACTCGTGTTTTCCATTTTGAAAATATTCTATCCAAAAAAACATTTTTTTTTTTTTAATATGCCATCTGTGGCTAACCAGATTGTTATATATCGTCGCTGCATATATAATATAGCTTATGTACCGTTTCGTACATTATGAGATGATCGAGTAAAACTGGTTTGAAAAATAATTGCAAAGACTACATTTGCTAAAAGAGAATAGATTTGTTAAGCTGGAAAGCTTGCCTAATAATTGTAAAAAATATTTTTAACAAATCTAGTGTGTAATTATTTTTTAAAGCAGTTTTTCTCGATCATCTCAGAATGTGTGAATCGGCACATGAGCTATATTATAAATAAAACATCGCGGGTTCAATGTTTTTTATACTCATTTTAAAACGTTATAGCAACAGTTTTACATATTGGATTTCATTCAAACTACTTTTTTAACCTTCCCGGCACTAATAAAAACAAACTGTGCTATTTTCAGTCAAACCGGTCAAGTAATTTTAGAGAACATCGAGGACAAACAAACAAATTTATGTTGATTTTTATATATATAATTTTAAAAAAACATCCCAAATGCTATCCAACCAGCTTTTTGTAATAATAGTAAATTATTTTTTTTATTTGAAACAAAGATCTAGATAATGTTTTAAATAAATCGGGGGTATATGAATTAATTTGTAATGATTGTTACTATTTTTACATAGGAAAGAGTTCTTGAAATTTCAGTATTAGAGTTAAGGAACATCTCAGGTGTTTAAATAATAACAATTATTGTCAATTGGCCAATCATATTATAGAAACCAATCATTATTTTGATATAAATAAGGTTTTAAAATTTTTACACACAAATACAACCGGTTTACAATTCTAAATCATAAAAAGCATTAATAGTGAATTAAATATAATCAACAATCAATTTTTTTTGTTAATAGCTATATCTTGAATATATTTTCATATTAATATTAATAATAAAAATAATTTATCTTTTAATTTCTAATATAAATTTGTTATTCAAAGTTTCATAATAATTTTTTAATCACTTTTTCATTAATTACTTACCTACTTTAATCAATTTTTGTTCATGTTTATAATTTGTCTATTCTTACGTTATTGTGTTCTGTGATTATCATTTGCCTATACTTAACATTATTGTTTTTTAGTATTCTATATATTTCTGATGAGGAAAACATCGCTTTCGAAACATGTTGATATGTATATATTAATAAAGTGTTGAATACGTAGTAGTTTTTAATTCGTGTATTAATGAAAAATTTTAAGTAGGTATTAAGGAAAAAATTCACAAGTCTTATTAATTTTTTCAAAAATCTAATAAGTGTGGCAAACAAAAAGGAAATGAAAAAGTCTACTATGCATCATGTCAATCAATAATTGAATGAGGAATTATGAGATGGGGATCTTCGATATCTAAGTAAATACATAATCTAAAAAAAAAATCAAAAAGGCATAATAAATACAATACTTAAAGTACCCATAAAAACGCTTTCAACAGAAATCTTCAAAAATTTTGACGTACCAAACTATACGGTAAAAATTTAATACTCAAACTTTTCAGAAATACGGAACCCCCCACTAAACCACGTTTCCGTGACACTAGATCTAACCAAAATGACATAAAAAGCATTCCTTATTATAAAACCATCTTTGGACAAAGAAACCACATATGTTTAGCGACAAAACTCAACAACTTCCGTCCTCCGGATATAAAACAAGTAGAAAAATTTAATGAGTACAAGTCAAGAACAAAAGTCTAGGTGAAAGAGGTCAATGAAACAACATAAAAACCACTCTAAAAATGACACAGAAGACGCACCTAATTACAAAAAAATTAAAATAAATAACTCTAGTCCGCCTCAGCACAGGACCCCCTAATGAGGAGAACTTAGAAAAACACAAAAAATAAAATAGTTTTCAAATCATAATAACTAATGTATTTACTATTTTGTATCTTCAACTTTATTCTGTAAATATTTTTATACTTACACCTTATTTTATATTTCACATGTCTATTTATATAGTCGCTAATAAAAATTTTTAAAAAAACGTTAGGTTACATTAGGTTAGGTTTTTTTCATACTCTTAATAACTTATATCACTATTAAAAGGTGTGCCGATTCATACGACTGTTGAATTATCATGGAAAAAAATAGTTAGCAGGCAATAACTGTATTATTTTTTTTTAATTATTTGCACTGCATGTACAAATTAAACGACTAAATTAAGTACTTTTATAAAGACCGGCGTATTATTTTTAATTTATCAATCGAACACAGCGACAAAATTTAATTATTTTTTTATGATTTTCAAGTGAAGATTTCTACTGTAGAAACAATATTGTCTATTAGTCGATAATAACCGACCAACCAACTTGCAATCCAAGGGAGATTTTTGTTTAAGTTCATTCTACATCCCCGCATTAAATGTGAAAAATGACAGTGCCTGATGACACTATAAAATAATGTTAATATTAAAGTAATATTGAAATGTACCAAACAATTTTGTACAGATCATAAGAATCAAACAAAGGCTTTATTTAAATCCCACTGGGGAAATCTAATTGACCAAATAGATACTCATGTTAACTCACTAATTGTGTCTCACTCTAGGGCAGCGTTTCCCAAACTTGTTTCCGCGATGCTAAATTAATGGTTTCATGAAATTTTAAGAAAAAATCCTTAAAAAGTTATTCATATTACCGGTATAGTGTTCATATTAAACAGAATTCATTCACACGCACACTACTTTTTAATGTTTTAGATCTAAGGAATGTAAGTTACCATAAAAAATTCCAAATAATCCAGAATAGAGAAATGAGACAAAGTGTAATAAATATATATCAATAGAGAACATGCCGAGGAATTAGATATGGTGAGTGTTAAACAATGAATTTTCTAAATGAATAATTTTTGTTTTGTAATCACCATTTTATTAATATATGCATATCGTATTTTGAAAACAAATCATTCTTTTGATATAAATAAAGGTTTAAAAATTTTACACGCAAATACAACCAGTTTACAATTAGATTGTTTGAAATTTCAGAAATTATAAAAACTGGTAATAGTCATATAAATGTAACTAATAATCATTTTTTTTAAAGAGCTGCCTCTTGGATCTATTTTTATATTAATATTATTAATAAAAATAATTTATTTTTCTTTTAAATTTTAATATAAATTTATTATTCAATGTTTCATAATATATTTTTTTTAACTTTTGATTAATTATTACCTACTTTAATTAATTTTTGTTTATGTTCATAATTTGTATATTCTTACATAATTGTGTTCTATGTTTATCATGTGTTTATACTTGGCATAATTTTTTTTAGTGTTCTGTATATTCCTAATGGGGAAAGTTTCGCTTTCGAAACATGTTGATATTTATACATTAATATATTAATAAAGTGGTGATTACAAAGTAATTTTTCATTTATTTTTAAAGAATTTTCTGTTACTCCCTAATTTGCATTTACAAAGTTTTTAACAATTTACCACCTTACTTAAAGAGGTAAATTACAATAGGAAGTTAAAGTCTAGATTCTAAAATACACAATATAAAATTGCAAGGAGATATGAGACTAAAAACTATAATATAAAGGTCATTAAAAAGTATGGCTTACTTCCCATAAAAATAAAAAAATTACCTAGAGTAAGATGTAAAAATTATGTATGTAATAAGTATTAGAAGCAAGTAATATTAAACGACATAAATTTAATATTAGACGACATAAAGTGAAACTGTTTTAAGATTAATAAATAGATAATATTCGGAAAAAAACCAAAACAAAAAATTTATATATAGATTTTTTTTTCTCTCATAATATTTTTAAACCCAAAAAGGTTATGAAAACTTTCATATGAACAGTGCAAACCCGATACAATTAACTGTTATTTCTTTATGGTTTCGTAGGTATCGCGATATGATAAGGAAGTAATAACATAAAATCAAGTATAAGATATATTAAACAGGGCCAAAATCTATCCCCTGCAGTATTCCTGCCCTACACCGAATCACATTATGAGATGAGCATATTGCATTGTGCGATGTATCCAAGATGGTTATTACCTCATCCGTTGCATTTATTGCGAGGCCAGCTGTCTGGTGTAATATTCCTGATGGGACATTTCTCGTTGTTAGCTTTTTTGAGAAGGGAAAGAAATCGGTGGGTCTACTCTACGCATGTTATTTAAAGAAATTGCGATGACGGAAAAAATGTTTTAACGTATTAATTTTTTTTGGTAGTAATAAATGTCTATTCACAATCCATTTATCTTTATATCGTTTATAACGAAAAAAATACTTGTAATATCCCACTTAATCTCAATCCTTTAGCTTCATCCAGATTGAATCGCACAACTCAGGCGAGCTGCTCCCAACTAGCAATTAAGTCAACTAATACTTGAACAATGATGGAAAGGCCCGAATACACTATTATGGTCGCAATTGATTTCGTACAATTTATTTTGCCCTTTTGACGGCTTAATTATTTTTTGCTAGTTGGGAGTGGCTCGCGTGTGTTGTGCGGCCCATCCGGACATATCAATTGAAGTATTTGCTAAATTTGTGTGACTACGTGTTGATGAAATTAAATTTTGTGGTTAATGATTTTTATTACCAGGATTGAATTTTCGATGGGGGTGAAAATAATTTTCAATTTCCGGATTGTAAAAATTCGTTAATGTTTTTTTTAGGTATCGTAGTAATGTTGTTGGAATATTAAATTTACGAGACGGGTACGGGTACAGCCGCCCAGGAACCATTCATTGGATAACCAACACCTCCGCAATAGGTGACTTAGCAAAGGTGCCCAGTTTCATGGGGTGAGATTTATCCAGGTCTTGGCGGCGGATGTATCTGCCCACCAACTGCATGGTGGGCTGCATCATGGAGGGAGACCCCTTCATCTCTCCAGCCGGACCCTCTCGACACATTGCATTACACCTCAGTGGGAGAGATGGATTAAAAAGTCCGTCAATCCTGAACACATTGAACCCAGATTCCTACCCACCTCTATAATTTTTTTTCCAGAAATTCCTATCCTTCCTTTCCCAAGAGCCTTCTGTGTGGATTTATGGTAATATATATATATACACAATTTTTAAATTTATTGATTCCATTACGTGGATACATTTATGTAGCAAATAACAAAGTAGAAAGTACCTCATATTGTACAATAAACTAATAATAATAAGTGAATATTTAAACAATTGAATATAATTATAATGCGTACATGTACTATTATGTCTCTTCGAGTAAATATTAGTTCCCAGCTCGGCAGATTACCTTCTCTAAGGAACGAAATGCTACCGTATGCGTGGTGTGATATTCTGTAATTATCGTATCTCTTCAATTTATCTACTAAGTGCGTCATTAATGAACGATTTTTTAAGGATTTTTTTTTAGGTTTTCGTGTACGTTTAATTGTGTATACGAGTATATCGTGCGATAAACTATATATTTTGATCTTAGTTTTTTCACATTATTGTGTTCTATGTTTATCATTTGTCTATACTTGACATTATTATTTTTTAGGATTCTGTATATTCCAGATGAGGAAAGCTTCGCTTTCGAAACATGTTGATATGTATATATTAATAAATTGGTGATCACAAATTAATTTTGAATTCATTTATGTATTAAAAAGATTTTATTTTCTTATGCTGGGTTTTGAATCGGCGACATCCGGAATAAGAGTTATAAAGATTACCACTCTGCTACAAGAGTTCGCACTTATTAAAATGTGTGTATTTAAATGAATCTAATTTCATTTTAACGACCTTCTTTCTCCAAATGTATCTAAATATCGGAGCCACCATCTCTAGCCTCCCCCTAATCACCCATTGATTTCCTCTCACACAAATTAAATTGTGTTAGGATGAGTTTATATCAGCAGCCAATGTTTGACGGCTTTAGATAAGTCTGGGGATAAGCTGATTGAATGTTGGCCTGGTACTGGTACTGGTACTACAGTCTACAGCAAGCTCCACCGCTCCACAGCTCCACAGCTCTACTGGGATACTAGTAGGATTGGGTGAATGGACTAAGATTTCTTAAATGTACAGGTTTCCTGTCTTCTAACTATCTTATGTTATATTTTCGTGGAAAGCTAACACTGTGTTGTGTGACTTTAATAATGTCGAACATCTTAATTGTTTTTTTGTGTTTAATTTTTATATTTAACATAAATCAAATTTAATAATGTCATTATTAAAATCTGCGAGGCCATTTTCAAAAATTGGTTAATCCACATTGTGACGACTTATTTATATGATTTTATTTACTCCCACCCAATTCTAATTTTGACGGGTTTTAAAACATATTTATTTATTATCGGTAAAACCGATTTTGTTAGGAAATAATAAAAAAATTATTCTGTTAGGTTTTTACATTTATAATGTGTTTTCCTCTTATTCAAATGAATATAGAGTTATAATTGTTTTCTAACTAAATCGGTTTTACTGATAATATTTTTTTTTTTTAAAACCCGCCCGAATTAGAATGGGTTGGAAGTAAATAAAATCATATAAATAAGTTGTCACAATGTGGATTAATGGTAGTTTTAAAATGACTTTGAACGCCGAAACAGCTGTCACAATAATCAATACTAAAAACACCCGCAGAACTTAAAAGTAACATTACTTTTTAGTAGTTTGACTAAAGGGTACTTTGTCATTCAAAACCTTGTAATAAATTTATAAAATAAAAATTAACGTAACAAACTAAAATCTTTAAAGTCCGTTCTATCGAAATTTTAAGATCTGAGTTTTTTCCAATACCATTTTCATCTACCCATAAGCTTTGAGATATCTACCTAATATGCAACTGTCTAAAATAACGCTTTTCAATCCAAATCTTGGTGGAACCGAGTAGTAAGCTTCACGTAAGTTCAAAGACTTCTTGCTTAGGCTAGCTTTACACTAATAAGTTAAATTTACTGACTTCGTAAGTTTCTGAGAAATGTCTAGGTACGCTTTTCGTTTTCGTTCAACTTACAGTAATTAATGGTCACGTTCAATGTCCGGAAGTTTAATTTACGTAAGTGCTTACAGCGACCAATGCACTTGTAAGTTTATTCGTGGTAAGATGGCTTCCCGTCAACAAGGAATTGTTGTTTTCATTATTTACACAGTTTTGTCTAAAAAGACGAAAGGGACCAATTTTTCCAAGTATAGCCCCAATATAGTCATTGTCATTCTTCCATAAGCTCATATTGACAAATTCACAACAGCGACACACATATGTAACAGATCGAGAAGGAAAGAGATATGATGTGACAATATCGCCGTAGTGTCGGCAGAGAAACGATCTCATCGGTAAGACAAGGCGACAAGAATCGGCCATACATAAACATGTTGAAATATATTGCCCTACCATACGAACATCTTGACGGCTATGTGCTGACAATACATTGCCGGCCAGGCATTATCTTAAAAACTTTCGCGTTTACCTTTACGACGAGCATCTCAACTTATCAAATTGATTTTGTGAGAAGGTCGGAAGATCGTGCAGACTCGATAACACATAAAAAAAGTACACAACTTACGACTTCTGGAAGTTGCTATAACTTACCGCAAGTAACTTGCAATGATATTTACAATGGTAATTTTGCCATAAGCTACTTACGTAAGTCAGTTAAAAAGAGGAAAAACTTACAAATGTAGTGGCCGCCTATCAAATATTTTGACTCTGTAATAATAATATTGTTGTCTATTTATTTCCTTATAATAAAACTCCGATTACAACAACACTTTGTAATTTATTAACAAACTAGCTGATGAGTACCCGGCTTTGCTCGGTTTTTATTTATTTATTTTTTAATAAAGTTGTGAAGTTGTGAATTCTTGCTTGTCGTTTGGGTGCCATAGTTGATTTGACAGCAACCTTCTATCTCTTAACAGAGAAATAAAAAATTCATTTGAAAATTTTGTTTCTTACAAAACATTTATTTATTAAAAATATATATAATTAAATAAAAATAAATTCTTAAATAGATACTTACTTGTGTTTTCCCCTTTGAAAATATTCTACCCAAACAAATCTTCTTCTTTTGAATATGTAATATGTGGCTAACCAGAGTGGTATATCTATGGGCTAGACAGTGGACAGACAGACAAACATTCACTTTTATATATGGAGATAACAGGATATACGGAATCTCAGTATAATGGATATGGAGAGGCGGGAAGCTAAACTCCCACTGATACAATGGTAATAATCTGTCTATCTGACCTTGAGATTCTCTGATATCGCTAATGTACTTGCCGACAGTGGCATCTATGTGAAACAGTCGAAACTAAGATATTACAAGATTTCTACGCACTATAAATAGTATGATTTCATAGATTTTGGTCGGTGAGTAGAACACATCCTTTTATTATATCATCATTGCACGGAGTAGGTACTACCCTAATGGAAGAGAAAGGGAAATTGCGGTGTTAGGGAAAGGCAAAGCAATCGTCAAATTGCTCTTATTTGATTACTCTCCTCTCCCCCGCGTCCCTGGCACCCTCCCCTTCCGACGCCCCCTACCCCCGACTTCACTTAACTTATTTCATTTTTTTAATGCACGGGTTCTGTTTCGGCAGCGGGGCCTGCTCGGGCACCTAACGCAATTTCTACATTTACGCCGTGGATAATGAACATTAAACTAAGTGCTGCGTAACCATGGCTATCATTTTGCGATCATCTCATAACATCTAGTTAATAAGTTAGATGGAAGTTTCCATAAAGATCGCTCAATAAGTATGACAAAGGGCTGCGCTCTTTTTGGCGGGAAAAATGTTTTATATATTTTCAATTATTCAAATTATTGAATGGCGAGGTGCATATTCTGCCGAAATTTTCAAGCTTTTTAAATCTGCAATCTTTCATCACTCTTTTATTCTTTTTTTAATAACTGAAGTACTTTTCAGGGATTTTTTTAAAGTTGCCCCTACTCATACCCAGTATTTATCCTATTATTTCCTATTATTTCAAACGTCAAGTGTGCAATATTTCATTAAGGAGTACCAAAATCCTGCTTTAAGGCATGTGAAAGGGGGATGGACGTGCAAAATTTCAATTGTGCACAATTTCGTCAAGCTCAGATTAAAACTGTAGATTTGTATACAAAACAAACACACACCGCCCAACTGGGACATTCTTCTTTATATAATAGAAGAGGAAGGAGATTTTATTATATTAAATGTATACAGTGGTAATTTGTACCCGCGAAGCCACTGCTAGTAACTTCTCAGCAGGAATTTAATTCAACAATATTATATATAATACAACAATAAATAAAAATAATCACACAACTAGTAGCGCAATAATGGAACTATATAGATACAATCAACTTGTGTTCAATGTACATAAGTTGAAAGACATATTTTTAAAATATGAAATCAGCATAAGAGTTTGGTTATAGTGATAAAATACTCAAATTTCATAAAAGCTATTAAATAATATTATAAAAATATCAAAATTTCATTATTACATAAATTGCGAAATGCGTAACCAGAAGTACAGTTTTATTACAGTAATAATAGACTTAATATAATACTAGCACTAAGATCATTTTAAAGATACCCCCCACTATCAAGGAGATATACAATCAACTAGATCATCATGTTTTTTTAATAGACAATTCAAATCTAATCTTATATTCCCTACAATCCCAGTTAAATATATTAACAAAATCTTCAAAACTACACCCTTAATACCCCATA
This sequence comes from Halesus radiatus, assembly GCA_022606495.2. Classification (NCBI taxonomy): domain Eukaryota; kingdom Metazoa; phylum Arthropoda; class Insecta; order Trichoptera; family Limnephilidae; genus Halesus; species Halesus radiatus. The sequence goes on along the minus strand of JAHDVE020008660.1, from coordinate 35,704 downwards.
AAATATATCAATACTATGCAATTAAACTATTTAATCACATGCATACATCTTTGAAACAAACAAGAAAGAGCAAACCAACACATTTAATAAATACTCAATATCTCGATCTGGATAAAATCAAAAGGAGCCGAATTTTTTCCAAACGTTTTTTTTAATGTAAATTCCGCACAAGAGTTCCAACTGCTCCCAAACACTTGGAGGGGAAGGAGTTGAGGAAGCGGAATAATAAATAAAATAAATATAATACTGAAATTGTCTACCACTTTGGAACATGTCGCAAATATTACATATTGTTTTAAATAAATAAATTGTGAAATAACACGTTTAATAAATAAATAAAATCAAATAAAATGTTTTTGTTAACGCCGGGATTTGCAAGGATCATAACCACTCAACCACAGAGGCCGTAGATATTCCAAATATTCAAAGATAATATATTAAAACAATCAAAACCTTCATCCTTACGGTATAAGCATACTATCAAAATTCATCTCTTTCCTACACAAACATTGCACGATCATATTATATTACAAAAGCATAAAATAGTTTTCACTAAGAATTAAAATATATGAATACCGCACAAGAGTCCCAAACTGCTCCCAACCGTCTGGAGCCAGTGAGACTATGGCATTCCCAATTGGGGAATGTTGTGAGGCTGAAGGTATTGGGGAGGCGAAGGAGAAGAGGGAGAGGAAGGCGGGGAAAAGGGGAAATACCTGGCTATTCAGATCTAGTCACCAAACACGGCTAAAAGCCATTTCAAGCAACGTTTCAATTCTGAATGGTGGTCTTTCACCAGGGCGATATCTTCCACTCTGGAACGTGCGCAAATATACTATATATTATTTTTAAATGAATTAATTGTGAAACAACACAAATTAATTATATAAAAATTACTTGCGCACGCCGGGATTTGAACCCGCGACCTTCGGATTCGTAGTCGAGATCCTTACCCCTCGACCATGGAGGCCGTCACATCACATTCATTACTATTTTAAAAAAATAACTAACTCACCATCACGCCGTTTCTCCGCAGTGGTAAGCAGAGCCAAACAACTCGATCTTGGCATACACTTCTTGCTCCATTCACATTCATACAACGTTTCATATATTCTCTTTTCCCCGGCTCCTTCCTCCATTAACATTCGCGTCATATATTCTCCTTATACTCCTTTCTTCGTTCATTCGCTCTACATGCCCAAATCATCTAAGCGTCCCTTTCTTAATCTTGCTTATTACGCTTACATAAGCCTTGTATTCTTTACTAATCTCAATATTTTTCACACGATCATACATTGTTTTTCACCACATTCGCCTCAGAGATCTCATTACTACGGCAATCAGTCTACTTCCGTCTCACTAAATCAGGGTTGGTATCAGCACTCCGTTGTGAACTGCTAGCTTCGCTTATTTGGACAACTTTTCGTTAGCGCTAACCGCGTTCAGTCCTCCGTTAATGGAGTTTCCTGCGTTCACCCCTCTTTCAACATCCCTATCAGTCTTTCCATTTCTCGTAAACATATTTCCCATATGCACAAACTCATCGACCAGCTCCAAGTATTCATCATTCACAACTATATTGCACACTGTTTTCGTACTCTCTTTTTCAAACACCACGATTATAGACTTACTTACATTCATCATTAGATCATTCTTCATACATAGACATGAGGGACTGTAAATCTTCCATGCTGTTAGTAATCACCACCACATCATCAGTATACAACAGACAAGATACTTTTAGATTACTCATTTCCCTCTTTCAATTCTTGCATACAATTATCCATGTATAGATTGATTAACCACGGTGACATTACGCAGCCTTGCTTAACGCCTTTTGCGATGTCAAACCACCCCGTAAAATCATCGTTTATCCTAACACATGCAACGCTTCCCTCATACAGAGACTCGATTGCCTGTATAAGATAAGAATATGATAAAAAAATAAAAATAATAAAATAAAAACATTTCATAAAAAAATTAAACTTCATGAACATCAATTAAAATCATTTTTTTCATTTATTAATTTTAATTTTTTTTTTTTTTTTTAATTTTATATTTCATAATGTTTTTTTTTCTCCGTCTACGGGGGTAAAACTTTTTTTTACATCACTGTCAGCCCCCTAATAATTGTTGAAGGTGCCTCTAAAATCTGAAAATCTATTATTTAATGGCCTATATTTCATAATGTAAAAGAAAAATAAATATATGACTTTTAATCCGTACTAGATATTTACAATACTTTTTGATGAAAAAAACGATCATTAAGTTTTCGGTTAGTATTTTGGCCTCAAATCCAAAATTAAGTTTTTAATGAAACAGGCCGCGCATCCGTTCCTCTTAAGATACGTTGTCATATAGCCCTGTTCATTACATTTAACTCTTATTATTGCTGTAATTATATTTAACTCTTACGCCAAACTCAATAGCCACTTTTCTTCATTATTATTATCTTAGTATTATTTTGTAATTCCATTATTGTGTAACAATATTACAATAAAATTTTTTTAATTAAAAATGACAGTCATAAAAACTATCTTCAAAAACAAAAACCTATAAATATATGTATTCTGTATGTCCTTATGAGGAAAGCTTCGCTTTTGAAACATGTTGATATTTATATATTAAAAAAGTGGGAGCGACCAATCTTTTGAAGAAACCTATAAATATTTTTAAAAATTCCTATCTAACAGCCCCATTTTAAACATTTTTCCTTTCACCTCGCCCTCAATCTCTATGTATTCCCCCACTCTTTACTAATCCCTAGTTACGCCCTCACCCCTACAGTGATACGTAATATGCATGTTCTGTAACAATTTTGTATATTTGTTTAGTATATATTTTGCCCTGATGATGGAACAATCGTTCCAAAACCGGTCGGTGTAAAAAAATAAAAAGTGGTTAAAACAAAGCTTCATTGTCTCAAATAATTTTAATGGATAACCAGAAAGTGATTGCTGTATACAATAGTATAAAAATATCGTTTAGAAAATAGTTCAAAAAACCGCTTTAACTTTATTTTGAAACTAGATTTGAATAATTGGGTATTTCTCAACCTCTATCTTCTTTTTCCTTCTCCTCCCATTTTCTTTCAACTCAGAACATTCCACAATTGGAACCACAGGGTCCGGGCAATTGTGTGAGATTTGCAAAGCCAAAATTTTTTCGATGCGTGAGCTTACTATATACTCTATCTGTGGCATGCGGCCCATTTACACTGAAAAGCTGTGCCTATCTAAAATTTCTGATAAACGATAATTTTTTTTTTAAATTTGAAGATTTATTATTTATTTATTATACTGTAACGTAAATACTGACCCCGCGTCTATGATTATGATGATTGTCTACGGAAGAGATTGGTGAGAGAATGTCTATGGGAGACATCCGACGGAAGGGGAGCAAGTCAACATGGCGTCGGATATAACCTGACACGGGCGGTCGAGCTCGAAGTGTTTTTGGGAGGGATTATGTGTTAATTTTCTGTTTTGTTTGACGTCGGAGTGCGTCTATTGAATTTACCCGAAGTGGGTATGTTTTAGTTTATTGATTTATTGATGGCCAAATTGTGAGGCTATGAAACCAAACCGCGCGTGCCTGCTGCTTTGGAGAAAATCCCAGAAGAGTGATGAACGGACATGAGGATCAGTTGCTGTATCGACGACCAAACAGGACATAAGGTAGCATCCTCACATACCATTGTCTGAACCCCACGGAAGAAGCCGTGGCGGATGGCGCTTCAGAAGAGTCGTAATAGACTTCGCTGAAGGTGACGGCGGAAATCGGTGAGCATCAGGACTGGAGAGGCCTTCCATGATGCTGAGGAGAATCGGACTATAAGAACCATCATTTATTATTTAAACCTTTTCGTTTTAACTTAATCCTTCTCTTTACTCTTCTCTTTGCTCCACCATGATAATCGTGGTTTTAGAATCAATAAATTATGTTCTTTCCTTTAAATAGGGTTTTATTTACTGTATCATGATATACATCCCACTTCCCCGTGCTTCATCCATCAGTCTCACCCACGAATCCTGAGATGAGTAGAACAATAGTCGGAGAGGGTTACAATACTATACACGCCCTATGAGGGGTTTTCAGTATTTAGTTAATTAAAATAGTGACACAGGTGCAAAACACATCACAGTGGATACATAAATAAAATAGATAGCCTTCATGAAATACAACAACTAAATATTTCATTTCTCTCACGAACAAATACAGAAATAACATAGTGAAAGTGTAAGTACCATTCCAAATAATTAGCTACAGAGGCAAATATTTGAAACATTCCTCACATTCACTGGTACTTATACTCTAGATACATATCTTAATAATTGTTGCGGATTTATGCAATAATCGTCTGTTTGGATTTGTATTTTGGCCAGTTGAACGATCAAAATAAACGTTCTGTTTTAAGAAATTTTTCCTGCTTTTTTATATCTCATTTTTAGTTGCAATCTGCCATGAATGCCTTGTCCTTCAAACGTTTGTCTTCGAGTTAGTTTTGTTAGCTTCCTTCTTAAATATTCACCATAAATTCACCATGTATCAAAAACGAGCCAGTAAGTAATGAACTATTTTGCTTAATAGTTCGATAAAAATTTTCAGCTCAAGCTATAAATAGTTGGTAATTTTTGCAAACGAAAGGTGTTTTTTTAAACTTTGATATTAATACTCTGATCTATTTAGTGGTAATTTTATTGTTTAAATAAATACGTAATTAAAATAAATCAACGTAGTTTCGAATGGTTCGTAATTTCCAAAACAATAATAAATTTTTGATTTTCCACAGCAATGTCAACAAATAGTGTAACAACTGATAGGGCTCTCGTCAGAATAATTGCTTTTATATCTAACACTTTTAAGTTTTAAGTTTACCATTGCCCAAGAGCAATGCACGCCACTGCCGTTCACTATTAATAAGTGAAAAAGGGGATAAATTTATTATTATTGAAAAAAAATCTGTTGGAGGATTTTTCGAGAAGTTCTTTAGGTGTTTTTTTATCCATATAAAAAAAGACCTTGGGTACTCTGTCAAGAAGAAATACTTGAAAATATACACTTGTTGAACAATAACAAAAACAATGTTTTTTATAAATTTTTTTATGAAAGGTGCGTTGCACAAAACCAGACTATAATTTAATATTTCATTTGTTTTCACATAAATTAATATCATAGAACCGGCTTACAATTTGACAAATTTGAATTTTCAGAAATCAGAAATAGCGTTAATAGTGAATTAAATATAATTAAATTTAATTTTTTAAGGGCTTGCTCTATTTTCATAGTAATATTAATAACAATAAAAAAAACATACATATATATATTTCTTTTTAATTTCCAATATAAATTTTTTACTCAATGTTTAATAATAATTTTTTTATTAACTTTTTTGATTAATTACTTACCTACTATAATAATTTTTTATGTTTATAATTTGTTTATTCTTATATAATTGTGTTCTATGTTTACGATTTATCTAAACTTGGCATTATTATTTTTTTAGTTTTCTATTTATTTCTGATGAAGAAAGCATCGCTTTCGATACATGTTGATATGTATGCATCAATAAAGTGGTGAATACAAAGCGATTTTTAATTAATTTATTAGTATCATCATATCACGTAGATCCATCAATACAGGCGTATATATCCGTAAGATATGAGGAAGACGAGCTCCCTCGTATTGAGTAAAAAGTGGTGGATTTCACATTCCCTCCATAATATTAAAGCCGTTATTTAGTTTCCCGCGCTTCCCGAGATAATGCCGGCCGTGTTATTATTGCCATAGGGAAGAGGCAAAAAAACCCGATTTATGATTGCATATGTTGCTTTAACGTCTGTTTGTTATTACTTTTTCTTTTTGCCTCCATTTCGCCTCCCCCCTATCGCAATACAATTTTGATAATGGGATTTTTCTCCATATTACGTTCCCTCTGTTCATCTAATAAGCCACATTTGGGTCACTCCGAGATGGCTGGCATTGTCCTGATCATATCAGTGAAGCTGTGGGAATTTCAGAATTCAATTTACGCAATGGCTGACCGTGCCTTGTTTTTTCATTGCGGCAAATTGATTGCAGATTTATTGACCAAAGCTATAAACAATTGAGATGGCAGGCTTTAGTTAAAAAAAACTCATGAAAATAAACTAAATATTTCTATGTCCATCTGACTACATCAAAGATTGCCTTTAATGCTGAAATAAAATTGCGACTTCATAAGTAATTACTATTAGTATAATTAATAAGAACCACTTTGTTTACACCACTGTTTATAATATATAAATTTCTACACGTTTCAGAAGCAAAGCTTCCCTTATCAGGATAAACGGTACACAAAATAAACATATGTACAACATAATTTCTTCAAAAGATTAATATTCACTTTTTGGCGTCATTAGTAATAAATTAACAAAAAATTACTTTGTAATCGCCACTTTATTAATATATACCATCAACATGTTTCGAAAGCTAAGCTTTCCTCATCAGGAATTATTTATTTCATTTATTTTATTTTAATATTTTGTATTCTGTATATTCCTGATGAGGAAAGCTTCGCTTTCGAAACTTTGTTGACGTGTATATATTAATAAAGTGGTGGTTATAAAATAATATTTTTTATTATATATATATAACAGTATACTGTTCATCCTGAGCTTTACTTCTGAAATATGAAGATATTTATATATTTGCCGGCCTCCATGGTCGAGGGGTGAGGCTCTCGAATACGAATCCGAAGGTCGAGGGTTCAAGTAAATTTTATTTAAATAATTTGTGCTGTTTTACAATTAATTAATTTAAAAATAATATATAGTATATTTGCGCACGTTTCAGAGTGGAAGATACTCTCAATAACGCCCTGGCGAAAGACCACTATTCAGAATTGAAACATTGCTTGAAATGGCTTTTAGCCGTGTTTGGTGACCAGATCTGAATAGCCAGGTATTTCCCAACTTTTCTCTTCCCCCTCTCCTTCCCCTACACAATACCTTCAGCCTCATAACATTCCCCGATTGAGGATGCCATAGTCTCACTGGCTCCAGACGATTGGGAACAGTTGGAACTCTTGTGCGGTATTCATATAAAAAAATATATATGTTTTAAAAACAGTGGTGTAAAGAAAGTAGGTACTTCTTATTAATTATATTAATAATGACGCCACAAAATAATTACACATCTTTTGAAGAAATTACGTTTGTTTTTTTTTTTTTTGGTTTGGAGGGGGCCTGCATAGCTCCTGTTAGCACTTAAGTCAATATTCTTCCCAGTACCCTCAATCATTTTTTACCTTATTCCTTTGGCTGGAACATTCAGCGTTTGGCAATACCTCCTGTTTCCACAGCAGAGCTCTCCAGGTATCTGAGCCTTTTTCGAAAGTATTACAGGACATTGGCACTGACAATAATAATAATAATAATAATAATAATAAAAATAATAATAATAAATAATAATAATAATATAATAATAATAATAATAATAATAATAATAATAATAATAATAATAATAATAATAATAATAATAATAATAATAATAATAATAATAATAATAATAATAATAATAATAATAATAATAATAATAATAATAATAATAATAATAATAATAATAATAATAATAATAATAATAATAATAATAATAATAATAATAATAATAATAACAATAATAATAATAATAATAATAATAATAATAATAATAATAATAATAATAATAATAATAATAATAATAATAATAATAATAATTATAATTATAATAATAATAATTATAATTATAATAATAATTATAATAATTATTATAATAATAATAATAATAGTAATAATAATAATAATAATAATAGTAATAATAATAATAATAATAATAATAATAATAATAATAATAATAACTAATAATAATAATAATAATAATAATAATAATAATAATAACAATAATAACTAATAATAATAATAATAATATTTATTATTCGAAACACATTATTCAACAAAAATATTTAAGAAAGCTTTGACTGCCATTATACAAAAACAGAAGGGAAAAAATCTAGTATTGGCATAGTATGGTAATATAACATATGTAGAAAAAAGGATAATAATTAAGTATAAAGGGATTATGTATATGTGTTTGATAGGTACTGGTTGGTGCTTTGAGGAAAAAGTACGTTTTAAATTGAGTACTTAAAAAAAAAGATAATATTATTTAGTAATATTGATAACATTGAGTTACGTATCACTCAGCTTTATGAGCCGATTTATTATCATATTTCGCTTGTTGTTCACCAGTTCCTTACCAAATTCATGGAAAAGATATATTTTGATCAAAAATTCGTTACATTTTTAAAAAATTCTATGATTTTTTCTTAAGATTCATTTTTCTTTGGATAGGCACAACTTTTTGGCAATTATGCAGTGCACGCCACTGCTGAATGATGAATTGCTGTCCAGCTCCATTATAATTTTGCTGTCGCTATTACATCATCGCTTTAGTAATGCAAGTTCTCACAGTCTATTGAGACTATTTGGTTACATAAATTTAATCCACCCAGCCAGTGACAGTTCTGACACGAATAGCGAGTAGTTCTTATTCAACGTTCAACTAATTTAGCTGCCATACGCCGATTGTGGGGAAAACCGGCGTGTCAGAGCAGGAAGCAGGGGTGAATTTCGGGGGCGAACTTTAGGGGATGATCATGGAAGACACTAACAAGTTACAGAAGATTAAAGATGATGATAAAACAGAGCATGAAAAACAGAATATGGTAAAATAGAAAATTTAAAAATAGAACAGTGATAAAATAGAACAATGATATATCAGAATGGTGAATTATTTATTTTTTAGAAATAAACAGGCTTTTTAACAAAGACCAATATAAACATAGGTGAAAAAAAAGTTAAACGAGGCCGTCGGATCAGTCAAATGTGTGCGTACCTACAAGTTAATTCGTTCGGTATTGATCATTCCCGTGGAAGTTGCTTCATTGACTTTCCAGGTGCCACCCACTCCCAAGGGCGGAACAAGACAAGTTACTTTTGTCGCGTACAAAAAAAGGTATATATATATATATATTTTTTATTAACGAACCATTGTCCAATTACTTAAATTCCTTATCATGAAATGATATAAACAATATATGAATGAAGCAATGACAAAAATATACATTTGACTGAACATTCAAGACAAAGCCCGAACAAGGTTTTGGTAGAATCCATGATTTTAGACATACGAGTGCTAAATGATAATCTTCGAGGTTTATTTTCATAAAGTCTGACTAAAATCATTTAGACTGATACAAAAAATTTAATGGCCCTGTCTTGAGTTAATAAGTTTTGACATTCTGGATAGTGGAGAATGGTACCCATACTTAGTAGCGTTGATTGAGGAAACGCAATTGATTGTTTCTGAATCTACGGCAAGGAATGTTGAATATGTCAATCTAGCACAGTACAGAGCTGGCAGCGAACATGCATGTTGTGTTCTCCAGTGACTAGCTATGGGGATCTTCGTTTAAAAGTAAAAGATTTAAAAAACAACAAAAATTTGTCAATTTGACATAGTACAAAGCCAGCAGCGAACGAGTTTTCACAATTTTTATTGTTAATATTTCATATTTTAAAACATAATATAGGTAGTTTTATGTTTCCAGTGTTTCCTTACTTAGTTACTTGTCAAACTATCTTGAAAAAGATTCGATTGTATTCGAAACTAGTTAGCTTAAAAGGCAAATACAGTGGCGTGTACAAATTTATATAATATAATTAAGAATGTGTGAAGTAAGTTTGTTATATCGTAAGCCACCCCTGCGCACGCAAGGAAAGCCAGAACTTCCTCCTTAGAATTAACAACGGAACACTGTATCAAAAAGGCTATTTAACTTAGCTCCACAGTGCGCCGTAAGAGGCGCCGTTGTTCGTCTCACATTAGTTTAATTAAATCTATTTCAACAACAAACTTTAATTAAATTCAAGTGTTGTATGAAACCCATGGGGGCGCGGCGAGAGGAAAGGGAGTGTTGGGGCGGGGGCGGTTAAAGGGGATCTAAGATTGAGCGGAGACGAAGAGATGATAATTATATTGACGGAGTTGTGAAAACGTAAGTAATTAAATAGGACGCCTCTGCCCAGATGACAATTCTTGACAAGGAGAAGTTTATTCAGTTACAGCAACCCTAGTGGAAACAACAAAAACTAATGTCAAAATGATGAAATATGCACAAAAGAGTAGAGTAATATAGAATTTTTATGCGTGTATTATTTAGGATTAATATTGAACAATTTTAAACTTTGAATCGTTACAAGTCTTAAAATTGTTGTACATGTCCCTAGTTACAAACCTAATGGAACTTAATTCCAAAGTTTGATCGCCCTTCTACAAAATTCTTTTTTTTTCGTAGAAAGCAATTACTTTGTTGTTTGACTTATTTATTAAATAATAAAATAAGAAACACTTTGTTTCAAACCACAGATTTATTTTTAAATTATCACCAACTGGTTTAGCTTTTCTCAAGCTTCATCAAAGTAAAACTTAAAACTAAACAAAAATACATAAAGTGGTCATACTCGTGTATATATATAGTTGGGATATACAAAAAGGAGACAAAATATTAAAAGAAACAATGGAACAATCAGTCAGAGATATGCTTACACGTAATAGAATGGGGAAAAATATAAAAAAGAAAGAGACAGAATGTCAAAGGAGGGATTTATGAGAAGCGGGAATTTTTTAATTAAATGGAAGTATACCGTCTCAGAACAGACATCTACCCGTCTCAGAACAGACATCGTCTAGTGAGACGGGTAAAGTACATGTAAATGTTTAATTTTTATGCCAATAAACGCCCGGGTTGCCGGCAATGAATTGAAATGAATATAAGATGGGACTGTAAGACGAATTAAGTTGATTTTTATGAATGTTTATTTATTACAAAAAATACAACATAATACAAGATTTATAAACTTTTTACTGTTATACTTTCTATACGTTGAGTTCCAGTAGCTCCTGGTTATGGGAGGAGTATTTGCAAACATACATAGAAATTAAAAAAAAAAAAAAACATTGCATAGTAGATAACATGTAAACAATATTAAAAACGTAATAAATAAGTAAAAGCGTTAATCAACTTTTAGAATATAATAAATATTAACCAAATATTAATTTACATGCTGGATAGTATACATTAAGGGTACAATATATCATAATCTAAATTCAGGGAGTTAATTTGTTTTTTGGGTTGTTCATATTTCAAAGGTTCGTTTTCTTTGTATTTATAATGCAGAAAGAATCAAAAGAAAATTACTACGCTTGGTAAATATTAAACTTAACATTTCTTTGAACCACATAAATAATTACTTATCGTTAAATAATGTTTTAAATATTCAAACTTTAGTAAATAAATGATTTTACCTTTTAATAAAATTATTTACCTCTAAATTCAAATGTTCTGAACTCCTGAAATTAATCAATCTACACATACATAAACGAAAGACTAGACAAACATTAACATTTATTTATGTCATATACATCTCATTCCAACTATGGTTTAACAACATTACCCACGCTACAATAGTAAATATCGTAGGATACATCAGCGCTGGTGATGGCGCTTTACTGTATAAATGGAGTCAGCGAATACATTAACACCTCCAAACCTGTTGGCCAGATCATGCATCCTATTGGTTAATGAATGAGACTGATAGTTGATTGTGTAAGTGTTAGCTATCATATACTTGCAGAGTGGAAAAAACTTTGTCCCAAGATTTTTTTTTCCTTTATTGTTGAAAATTCTTTTCTCTCTATAGCGCATCTAGTCTCGCCGCGTCTCCGTTCAATCGGCGCTCATCTTGAGGCTTACTTCTCAAGGAATAACTAAGGGGTGAAGTAATTATCGCAGTTTGTAAGGAGAACGAGTGGGGAGTGGAGGGAGAGAGGAAACGAGAGGAAGGAGTAAGACAGAGAGGCCTACGGTGGCTCTTAAGCGCATTTATATAAATGTATATTGTGTGTTTTACTAATATGAAACACGATTAATTAAAATTAAAGCGACTTCGCCTCGCTACCTAGTCTCGAAATTTAATTAATTAAATTCCGAGTTACAGTGTAGATAATCTTAAATATGATTTTTGATTATTTATCAGACATTATGCCATATACGGTGTACGTTTTATTGTGTCTCGGCGTACGTCTTGAACGATATTGGCAGAGTTTTGTAGTTATGTTGAAAATCTGGTTGAATACGTTTACGTAGAGAGTTGTTCTTCTCGAAAAAAAATGTATTGTATATCTATCTAGGGTTATAACAATATCCTAGGAATTGTATAATACCCTTCATCTTTTCTATATAAGTAGTACTGCGGCGCTTTGGCCTTATTACTATTACCATCTCATGGTCTTATATACTCAACTGAATTTATGTTACATTATTTGTGTTCTTTGGGAAAAGATCTTAACTGGATTAAAAACCCTAACCAAGGAAAGGAAAAATCACAAACATTTGGTTATAAATAATTTACTAAAGTTACTTTTTGTAGTTACTGATTAAAATACATTTCATATGTTGTTAACTATTCGCTGCATCCTCTTCGGACTCCATCCCAGAGTTTCGTCGTCGGCTTATAAAGCTGAGTGATACGTAACTTAATCTTACTAACATTACTTAATAGTATTATCTTTTTTTTAGTACTTAATTTTAAACGTATTTTTCCTCATAGGACCAACCAATACCTATCAATCACGTATACATATCTCTTTATACTTAATTATTATACTTTTTATGATATTATATTACCATACTACATTAATACTAGCTTTTCCTTTTCTATTTTTGTATAATGGCACTTGTCAATTTGAGTGTCCTAAAACGGGATTTATTCCTAGTTGGGCAGTCAAAGCTTTCTCAAATATTTTTCAAATAAATAAATACTATTATTATTATTTTATTTTTTTTACGGACCAATGTCCAATTACACAAAATATATAACATGAAATGATATAAACGATATATAAAGAAAAAGAACAGCACATACATAATACAAGAATGAAGCAATAACAAAAAGGGGACAAACATATGCATTTGAGAGAACATTCAAGTCAAAGCCTGAACATAGTTTTAGTAGAGTCCGGATTTTAGACATTGTAAATTATCATCTGCTAGTTATAATTTCGTAAAGCCCTTCAAAAATCATTCAGACTGGTACCAAAAATTTAACAAATCTCGACATTGGGTAGTGGAGAATGGTAACCATAATTAGTAGAGTATTTATTGAGGAAAAGCATTTCATTGAGTCTACGACAAGGAATGTTGAACTGAAAGCGTTGGAACAGAGAAGGTGAGTCAATAATACAATTAATTATTTAAAAAATGCAAATAAGATTGAAGTCTTTCACATGCTTTTCTAATGAAGAAATGTTTATGGTTTGTTCAATTTCAACATAGGAGTAATCTACGAGTATCTTCATTTAATTTTTTGAAAAAATTTAAAGAAAATAAATTTATCTAATGTTATCATTACACAAAATGAAAACAACATATTTCTTAAAATTAATTCACTAATTTTCCACATATATTTCAATTCATTCTCGTCATAAAATAATTAAGAAAAACCTGCCACCATTAAAAGCGCGAAAAACAGATTTCGGCTGAAAATACGTCACATAACAGAGAAAATGAATTATTACAATTATTTTTCAAGTAAATCGGTGTTTTCGAAAATATTAATAAATCATTTCATACAAAACATATTGAAGCGCCTCTGGTTGTATCCGGTGACGACGTGTAATGTAAAAATATTATATTATGTTAAAACTAAATGCACCAGAGATTACACGCTTTTCACTACAAATAGGCTTCGGAATCACTTGTTTAAGTCTATCCAGTACAACCTAATAAATCCTTTATAAGTATCAACGTATGTAGTATCTGTAAAAATACAAACTGTACACAAACTGTACATGAACTACACACAAACTGTACACAAGCTATACAAAAAACTTAAAACAAACTGTACACAAACTGTACACAAACTGTACACAAACTGAACACAAACTGTACGCAGACTGTACACAAACTATACACAAACTGTACCCAAACTGTACATATACTGTACACAAACTGTTCACAAACTGTACACACACTGTACACAAACTGTACACAAACTGTACGCAGACTGTCCACAAACTTTACACACATTTTACACAAACTGTACACAAACTGTACACAAACTGTACACAAACTGTACACAAACTGTACACAAACTATCTACAAAACTGTAAAAAAACTATACACAACTGTACACAAACTGTACACAAATTTTACACAAACTCTACACAAAATATATAAAAACTGTAAGCAAACTGACGTGCTTATTCAACCTAACCTAAAATAGCCTCATGGGAAATCACCAAATATGATACAAAAACAATTAATTTGATGTCATGTGTAAACAATAAAAACGAAATAATTCCCCGCAGCAAATAATAAACTTGTGTGGTTAATCATAAGAATTAGCTTTAGTTTTCGCGCGAAAGTCCCCCGCGGTCAATAAAATGACCGGCCCCATCGTGCTCGCAATTAAAAACGGCCGCCCCCCGCCGTGCCTGTGTTGCCCGTACGCCACTGGTCAATAAATCCAATCCGACTCAGCGCGATACCGAGAAGTGGAACACAAGACAAATAATAATAAAGGGTTATTAATTTTATTAATAAGGAGTTATCTTCGGTTAGGTAAAGTACGTTTTTGTTTGGGTTCAATTATTTTTATTGCCTTTATTGTATCAGCAAATTGTTTCTAGATGTATTAATGTGATAAAATTAGGGGTAGTTTCGGCAGTATCGACATCCTTAGCTATTGTCATTATATTTACTGAACCCTTTATGATATTTACGAAATAATTTTCGACAATTGTTTTTTTTTCTTATTACTCATCAATTAAATGAAACAATCGCTGCTTTATTTGAGCAATAATAATACGGAAAGATTGATAGGGATATTGAAAGAAGGGCGAATACAGGAAACTCCATTAACGGAAGACTGAACGCTTTTGGCCCTATCAAAAATTTACTAAATTTTGTGGAATGTTATGAGGAGGAAAGAACTAGAATGGAGAAGTGGGAGAGGAAGGTTGGAACGTAACTGGCTATTCAGATCTGTTTATTAAACAGAGCTAGAGCCATTTCAAGCATGGATGTCACTTTCCTGGCGATATTGAGAATCTTTAGCTCTAGAACGAGTTGCACGTATTTTAAGCCACTTAAATTCTGGACGGAATAAAGGTTTTTTTTTAGCTATTGCTATGGGTACGTCGATGACCTCTGGGTTCAGAGCCAATGAGTTAACCACTCTGCCATGAAGGTCATCATACATAGTCATCATCATTTCAGTACAATATTATACGAAAGATGATTTTTTTTAATAAAACTACGTCTAATATGGTGACCCGACAGTTGATCCCTCCGATAGTTGATCCCTCGAAAAAGGATTATTTCTGCTATACGTCCTCATTTGAAAAGTATGTAGAGAGGAGATGCGGCCGTATAACAAAAGTCGATATGCTTATATCTGCAGGCGTCTTGAGTGAAAAGTGAAAAAAAAAAGATTTTATAAATTCGTAACAAAAGGTGAGAGTCGTATCAACTGCCGGAGGGATCAACTGTCGGAGGGATTAACTGTCAGGTGGATCAACTTTCGGTGGGGCAACATTCGGGGGGCCAACTGTTGGGGGATCAATTATCATGTAACCGTCTAATATATGTATAAATCATGAGAAGATGGAATACTTCATTTACACCTTAAGAAAATAGATTTTTTTAATGATAACCATAATGTTTCTGTAACGAATAAAAAAAAAACTTTTGTTTTTGAAACCGTTATAAAGTAAATATGGCCAGTCTTTTTTTGGTAATTATTACAAACAAATAAATATTATCATACATACTTAAATTAAACGTGTCAAAAATTTTATGTTAGACTTTAACCTTTATTAAAAGTAATTCCCTATGCTCCATTTTTTTTTAAATAATCTTTATATTCTAGAATTATTTACAAAACATGTAAGTTTCCCAATAATCAACACTTTTTTTCTTAAACAACATACCTTTACCTGCCTTCAAAGACCCTTTTAACCCCAAACAAATTTCGAATCCATTTCTAAGACAACTGTTTTTTAAACCACCCTTATTACCTCTTCACTCAATTACACTCTCAATCAAATATCTAAGAAGTAAACCTACCCTAAGTTCGTCACACTGTCAAACAAACCCAAGAATAACTGTCGGCACAATAACTAGATGCCAGATTTCCTCAAGGGCCCTCACAATCAAAGAGAACAACCTCCCGATAGCTATCTGCCAGCGGACCGTTTCAGATAAATCGTTTTATTAAAAGCCCGACAAGCTAATTGAATTTCCGAGATAATCACTTCTGTATTAATTGACACCGGATCTGAAATTAAATTGCTTCAGAAGAATAAATAATATTATTAATTAGAATGAGATAAATCGAATAACAGAACTGTGGGAGGTAATGGTTTCTGGACCAATGTATTTGTAATGTCCAATTAACCGGGGGGACCGGCTCTGCTCCGGACAATCATTAAGGACGCTTGAAAAACTTTCGATAAAACATACAACCATATTAAATTACTATTGATGAAAAAATATTTATAGCAGATGCGTCGGTCCTTCATATTATTTATTTATTTATTAAACTTAAAATAGTTCCACTTTTATATTTTTATTCATACATTGTTTATTTCTAATACGTATTACAAGTTACTCTAAATATGCTTGATCTAGGTCATTTTTTTTTATTTCTCTGGGAAGTGAGCTATATGTTTTAATACCTTTTTGTGTTTTTTGAGTCTAATATCTTCTTTCTGTATTGTATGGTGTGTTTTAGACTCTAGACTTCCACTCTTTAATGTAATTTGTCTCTTAAGTAAGGTGGTAGTAAATTGTGAAAATTTTTGTAAATGAAAATTAGAACGTTATAGAAAATTATTTAATAAAATTAATAAGAAGTACTTTTTTACACCACTGTTAAATATTATTTAATTTTATTTTACATTTTTCTCATTTTTAATACTTATTAGTGTTATAATATACATAATTTTTACATCTTACTGTAAATATGCTTACGGACGTTTTTCCCAACCTTACTGAGCAACTGCTAAGCCGAAATTTTGCCTCAGCACTGTCCAAATACACAAATTCGCCTTTCCCAAAGAAATTCTCAAGTTATCGATTTTTTGTGGATTAAAGTTCTCCTCAGTAAAAGACTAGTTATAAAAAGTGTCAACAGTGTCAAATGACAGCGTAAACGTCAAATTTCATAGATATCTATGGATTCGCGAACTATTTTTTGTACCTATTGTGTATTAACAATTTTGAATATGGAGAGCTAAAATGAAGATATTTTTAATGTAATACCAATAGCGGGTGTGGACAGCGAATATGAAGACAGCGACGATGAAGATATTATTAACAATTATTGATTGAAAATTGCAAGAATGCACGAAAGACAAACGTCAAAAAAGTCTACTTCCGTTTTCGCGGCATTAGTAAAAGTCAAGCTAACGCTTTATTTTTAACATATATGTTTTTAAATATAAAATATTGGTGTTTGTATTACAATATTTAAGACAAATAATATGTATTCATTATAAATAGAAAATTAACTCGTCTATGTTAATTTAACATTGAAAGTTTTTACTTTGATGTCATTTTATTAACTATGAACGTGTGGGGGTACAATTATATTTTCCATAGAAATGAGAGAGTCCTTCATAGACAATTTAGGAAGTTCAAAGATAAAAAATGTTTGCAGACAGTCCAATAGAGCGAATACTTAACAAAACACTTGGCTGATCGGCGGCTCAGATTGATCATTCGAAAAGTTGGGGAGAATGGCCGTTAATCTTGGCACATTCTTAATTTTAATGGGAAGTAAGCTATACATTTTAATGCCTTCATACGGTAAATAATGTTGTGTTTGCGATTTGTTTATTTTTTTAGTCTAACGTCGTCTTTTGGCCTTGTATGGTGTGTGTGAAAATCTTTATTAATAATAATATTATGTTTATTTCAGCTGAACAAAGCGGTGAGTGTAATACTTTGTCTGCTATATAAAAGAATGCATCTAAATACATTACATGATATGGAAATAGAATATAAAAAAATAAAATGAAAACAGGTTTAGCTTTTGTAGTACGGTGTAAGTACTTACTGTACTGTAATTTGTCTCTATTGTTTGTAGTTTAACACTTACGAGTATCATGTATAAATCATTGAGTATTTTTTGCATTGATTTATATTTACTAAATGTAAAAAAATTTCGCATTTCTCTATTTTAGATTATTTAAAAATAAATACCTATATTACTTAAATAGAGAACACCAGAACAATAGTCTACTCGTATATGTGGCATTAGATAAAATTTCGCGTAAAGATTGTAACGATGAATGATTAAAAGAAGTCGATAATGTAACCATCGATTAATTTAAATAACTATACACCTTAACCGCCCTACCCATACGTATGTGATAAGGCCGCTATATTATCGCCCGAACGCAACAAGGCGTATCCCGTACGTTCAGGTACAAAAAAACTATACCCGAAACCCACAAAACATTCGCATAACAAAAGTCGATATCTACGTATGTCGTATTTTGTTATACGACTGCATATCCTTTCCTTGTACTTAATTTATAAATTAGGACGTAAAACAGAAATAATCCTTTAAAGGATCAACTGTCGGGAGGATTAACTGTCGGGGAACTGTCACGGGGCCAACTGTCGGGGGATCAACTGTCATGGAACCATATTTTACAGGTGCGTCCGACTTGAGTCCGCATTAGCGGGAAAATTACAAAAAAAAACAAAAAAACAAAAAAAACTCGTATTGTTATTTTCTTGATCAATCTACTAAAATAACGTTTATTTCGCAGCGCTTAGGTGGTTATTATTGTGTCATGTTTCATAGAAATTGATTTAATAATTTTAACAAACAAACCACAAACGCACGGACTCGCAGATAATAATTTATAAGATATTTTGAGTCCGATAAATAATAATAAGTTTCTGGTGAAAGCGAATAAGTCAGGCGAAGGGGTTTAAGTTAAAGGTTTCCTGCTGCCAACTGCCATTTAATTAAAATAAATTAACCTTCGCGACGGGAGCTTATTTCACAATCTCCAACACGCTTTGGTTTCTTTCCACCGGCCTGAAATCTGTAACTATAGTACCGTAATTAATTTTGTTCAAACCTTTAGCTCAGTTCAAATTAATGCACTAATATTACAAAAGGAGAAGAAAGTTCATTATTAGGTACTTCCATCCAGTCAAGAGTGTTTGGTTTATATTTTCATAATGGAGACGCATAGTAAATTAATGCACTAATATTACAAAAGGAGAAGAAAGTTCATTATTAGGTACTTCCATCCAGTCAATAGTGTTTTGTTTATATTTTCATAATGGAGACGCATAGTAAATTAATGCACTAATATTACAAAAGGAGAAGAAAGTTCATTATTAGGTACTTCCATCCAGTCAAGAGTGTTTGGTTTATATTTTCATAATGGAGACGCATAGTAAATTAATGCACTAATATTACAAAAGGAGAAGAAAGTTCATTATTAGGTTCAAAGTGTTTCTACATCAGACAAGTAAATTAATGCACTAATATTACAAAAGGAGAAAGAAGTTGTACTTCCATCCAGTCAAGAGTGCTGGTTTATATTTTCATAATGGAGACGCATAGTAAATTAATGCACTAATATTACAAAAGGAGAAGAAAGTTCATTATTAGGTACTTCCATCCAGTCAAAAGTGTTTTGTTTATATTTTCATAATGGAGACGCATAGTAAATTAATGCACTAATATTACAAAAGGAGAAGAAAGTTCATTATTAGGTACTTCCATCCAGTCAAGAGTGTTTGGTTTATATTTTCATAATGGAGACGCATAGTAAATATATAATAAAGAACTCCAGTCCATTTTTTTATCAATAATGAAGTTAAAACTTAATTAACACTATAGTTAGTTTTTTTCTTAAAGTGAATTTTAATTTTTCAAAGTCCGCCAAAATGCTCCAAATCTATGGCCGGTCGGTTTTGATCAGTTTTGAAGTTAGAATGTCAAATGTCAAAACAAGGATGAGCTTTACCGTACATAATTATATATTTTATCAATAATAAGTGTGCGAAAACAGTTTGCAATATAGTTTTAAATGACGAATACTTGGAGCAGGTCGATGAGTTTGTATATTTGGGAAGTATGTTTACGAGAGATGGAAAGACTGATAGGGATATTGAAAGAAGGGTGAATGCATCAAACTCCATTAACGAAGGACTGAACGCGGTTGGCGCTAACAAAAAGTTGTCCAAAGAAGCGAAGCTAGCAGTCCACAATGGAGTGCTGATACCAACCCTGATGTATGGCAGTGAGGCATGGAATTTGGCAGAAGAAGGATGAAAGTAAACTGAATGCCGTAGAAATGAGATCTCTGAGACGAATGTGTGGTAAAACCATGTATGATCGTGTGAAAAATATTGAAATTAGTAATGAGTAAGATTAAGAAAGAGACGCTTAGATGGTTTGGGCATGTGGAGCGAATGAACGAAGAAAGGAGTGTAAGAAGAATGTATGACGCGAATGTGAATGGAAGAAGAAGCAAATAAGACATGGCACGATCAGGTGAATCAAATACTTGAGTCGGGCCATGTCAGAAGTCGGAATAATAGAAGAGAATGTATGAGACGATGTATGAATGTGAATAAAGCAAGAAGTGTATGCCAAGATCGAGTTGTTTGGCGGTCCGTTCTCTCTGCCTACCCCTGCGGTGAAACGGCGTGATTGTTAGTTAGTTAGTTTATTAATGATAAACCATAACTAAACACATGTAATAAAATTGTGTACTTTTTTTAAATCTTTTAACCCAAAGAATAATAATAGTATTGAGCTTTAATATTATCCTAATATCCGTATTGATAATTGGTTTGCTCATGAATACTAATATTTATTTCGATAATAATGTTTTTTTTTTTATATTGAACAACAATTACAGCACTCAAAGTCTCCCAAATTAAGTTTGAATTTCGCCAAAACTAAAAAAAAAATAGGTATTTAAAATACAAAAAAGGTGAAAAATAAAAATGTCCATCTAATACACAAACAGAAAACACACGTGACGTCAGATGTTCCATACGCAATGGTACCAACATAATATGGTGTTTTGATGGGATGATTTTTTATTCACTTTTAAATAACGATTTATAAATTCTACGTATAAATATATAGTAAAAGTTATATATTCAGAATCTACGTTTGCTATATGAATATATATTTTTAAACCCATTATATTTTTCACAGGAGTTCCTTATTGAAGAAAAGGGCTGACTCTCCATTGATATATCCGTTTTAGTTTATATTTACGTGTATGCAATAATAGGATCTACCGCGTGGATGTAAATAGGATACACATATTAAATACCAGAGTAAAATGTAACTGGGAACGTAGTCACCGACATCGAAGGAGAACTCTACGAAGGATATTATCCTGATGTAAACATATTATAACATAAAAATGTATGTATTATTCCGCCCGTGTTTATGTACCTAATTACTCATATAACTACGGGTAATAACTGCTAAAAAAACTCATTTAGCAAACAAGACAGAAATCACGGGAAAATATAACAGAAATATATTTAAAATAAAACTGGCACAATAGACATTATATAAAAATACCCATAGATTCAGTAAACCAACACGATGTAATCCGTCTTCCAGAAGGAAATAAACCAACCCGAAAGCAGTTTCAAATATAATTGTAAAGTCGTTCCGTCAGCAATAAAACAACTTTCTCTGTCATAAAACTGCAATATTAGAAAGAGCAAATGGGGCTCACTCCTGACACAAATATATTCTTTAATGTTTATTCCTGATCTTAGGGAGGATGGTGCAGTCCCACGAGTTCCATGTAATATAATATGGTATGTGTGTCAAAATATAAAAAAAGATAAAAAAATTATTGTAAGGGGCAAATACAAAAAGATAAGATACGAATAATAAAAAAACATTATTTTATGAAATCTGTCATCAGAAATTGGCTCCATCGCTTGTAAATTGGACCCTGCCCGAAGACCAGTGCTGCCATCACAAGGGTGTTTTCGCTCTTCGCTATTCACATTCTGTACTTGGAATTTTAACTATGATAACTAACTTTAGAAAAAAAAAACGGAAGATACTGGTATTTAAGTTTGAAAGTCATTATTGGTGAAAAAAAAAATTATACTGGAGCTCCTTATTTAGAAATTAAACATTTTAAAAGAGATGTACCGGAATTTACAATTTTAGAATGACAATTTTTTTTTTTAAATAACATAAGTATAAAATCACACGGTAGAACCAAAACTACTGTGGAGAATTAATAATAAAAAGAGAAGAGGTGCGTTAGTAGGTAGAACACGTGTGATTATTCGAGGGCAGAAGAGTTTGGGGGAAAGGGAGTGAAAGGAGGCTCTCAAAGCTTTTAGGCAAATGGAACTTACAATTTGGACAGGGGATGACAACTTTTTTCTATATTTTTTGTTCAAGAATATTTAATATCAAAAGAAAGAGGCTGTCTTCCTTATATAACAGTATTTTTAATGTGATTGCCTAATAAGAGTCCCACCTGCTGGCGGGGTAATTCATTTTGAAGGGAGAACAGAATTACCGAGAAATGTGAAAACGTACGAGCTATAAAATGATAAAACTGCAAAATATTGGTCGCATTATGAGGAATGATAAATACAAGTAATCAGTGTATCCCCCCACGCTTACTTAAGAGGAACGGCTGGGCGCCCTGTTTCATACAAAACTTAATTTTTAATTTGAGGTCAAAATACCCACCCAAACAAAATGATATTTTCTTTTACTTACAGATATTTTAAATATCTAGTACAGATTAGGGTATTTTACTTATTTTTGTTTTAAATTAAATTAAAGTAACCAATTTTTCAAGATTTTATAGGCATCTTTAAAAATTATTTGCGTTAAATTATGGTAATTGGTCTTTATTTTTTAATTATGTACGGCAAATTTGTGTTCCACCGTAAATTGGTAGTTTTTAATTTAAATTTAAGCCCATCATAACCCTTATTTTAAAACTTTTTTTAATTTGTAATTTTATATAGCATTATATTTTCATAGTAGACGGGGTAAAACTTTTTTTTTTCAATCACCATTAACCTCCAAATAATTGCTAGAATTACATCTGAAATCGCAAAAATTCGATTTCTTTAATTGCGTTTATTTAGAAAATTCATAAAAAAATAATAATACTAGTAATCCGTACAAGATGTTTGATATATCTTTTAATCAAAATGAATATCATTAGTTTTAGGCTTGTTGTATTTTGACCTCAAATCCAAAATTAAGTTTTGTATGAAACAGGCTGCGCATCCGTTCCTCTTAAGGTCACCAGATCTGGATGTTGAGCGTACACGTTCTAGGGTCTAAGCTACCGAAATGAAAACTTTGAGAGAAGTTGCAGGAGTCACAAAATAGAATCGAATAAGAAGTTTGATGATCCGGGAGGAGCTAAACATCGAACCACTGCTAGCTGACAGCTACTCTTCAGAATAGAAAGGACGCATCTGGGAAGGCCTGGGCACGTATTAAGAAAAAAAGTCATTGTCTCTTTAAAACAGTTGTACACTAATATAATACAGATATTGAGATACATTACAACAAATGAGCAATTGTAAAAGATAAACACAGACAAGTATTAGAAATAACAAATAGTACAAGTAATTAAACATTTGTATACTAATTATTTTAACAAATGTTGAAGATGATAATCTGTATCAAACATGCAAGAGAAAGGTAAAGTGTAAAAATGGGGGCAGATTTTATAACCATTTTGTGACACGGGTCAAAAGATAATCGCAAAATTGTCTGTAAGTGATATTGAAAATGTCAACTGTCAATGCAGTGCCGTTAACCAGTTGAGTGCTATTCCAGAGGCAGACGGCAGACACAGGTGGGAGAAGCAACTCTTGGGACACAGAACAGGACAGGAACGCCTGGAGGCGTTTTATCGATGCGATGGGTCCCCGACCCGAGTAGGACAGGGGGAAGAGGATATATGTTTGATAACTACGAGATTATCCAATTCAATTAATAATCAAATAGATTATCATAGGAAGATGTCGCACTTTTCCTGGATATTGTTGTTTGGCATTTCGCATTGATTATTTTTCAATCGATGTTTTTCATTATTACGCATTTGTACGGCGTAAACGAGGGTTTTTAACCAAATTTAACTTTATCCACACTTATAAAATAACTTATTTTTACTTATTATTACTTATATTTAAATAAATAATAAAGATCCCTGCATTTATTTGTTTGTTTTTTTTTTATTTTTTTTATTTACAATGTTGACATTATTTTAGATACTGAACATACTCGTAGATAAGGGAATCTAAGGAAATATTTAATTTCTTCTTAAATTTTGATTAGCCGAATAAGGGCCGGCACTGAAAAATAGCTCTAAAAACCACTTTGAAGGTTACTAACTCAGACAATACAATAAATGATTTATCTGTAAATTCTATGCAGGTGGTTAGGAAAATGTGAATGGTTTCAAAAGACAAAAACCCTCAAACTCCAATCCATAAAATACGTCTCAAAACGTCTTAAAACAGGTGCACTTTTAAAACCAGTGAAAGCAATTTTTAACGTTTTCCTAAAATTAGAGTACCTACGTATTTCATATAGATTTTTAAAGATTATATTTTGAGGAATATTTTTAGTATTTTTTTTTCTGAAAAGAAAGACAAACATTCCCAGGTTACGAATAACCTGACAATATTTGAAAATCTCCTACTACCATCACAGTAAGCGAAAGATATTGCTTGTGTCGTGATGGAGGACTTAGCCAGCCGAAGAATTGAACTCACGACGCCTTGGTGCGACCCAGATGCGATGCCAACTCAGCCACTGACCGGTCAATTAATTACCCGTATATATTTATTTTTATTATTTATATTTTATTATTTTTAATATAAAACATAGATACCACAATAATTTTTATAATTCTGTAAAAAAGTTGTCATTCAGAACTGTCATTTTCAGCTTGTCTGCATGTTCTACTATTATTGTTTTTTTTAATTTAATAAACATAATATTACCTAAAAACGTATAGAACTGCACAAGTTTCTAAGCCCTTTCGTGCAGATACTTCCTTTACCATGATTTCAACTATTTTTTCCCTATCAATTGATTTAAATTTTTATCTCAAATTCAAATAAAACACTTGCTTGTAATTAATTAATAATAATTTAATTGGTAGTTACATCATTCGTTGTATTTCTTGAACTAGCAATCTTTTATTTTTATAGCTGTATTGTTGGGTGCTGACCGTTAACATAATAATAATGTTTTATTATCTTCTTTTTTTAAAATAAAATAACAAATAATGATATCGTCGCTAGGATTTCCCGCGCTGAGGATTTCATTTACAAAATATGAAATTACATTATATTAAATTGATGAGCTTGATGAAAAAAGGGAAATAATTGTAAAGTGAGGAGTTTTATGTGCAGTTGAGTGATTTCGGTGTTTGTAGTCTGTATTTGGTGTTAATATATTTTCTATTTCAAATCTCCTTATGTAACGTATCCAGTGTCTTATTTGATTTTTAAATTTATTACGGCTCTTGTAATTTTTTAAGGATGGTGGGATTTTATAGTAGAGTTTAGTACCATAGTATAAGAAGTTTTTTTGTCCAAATGTTGTGTTTGTGGTTTCTTGTTGTATGTGTTTTTGACTCTGAGATCTAGTGTTTCGAATATGTGTGATTGTTGCTATTTCTTTTTTTTGTATTTATGAATGTAAAGTAGTATAGTTTTAGAGTATAATTGTTTTATTGACACAATGTTAAGTTTGTTGAAGATTTCGTCAGTGTTACGGGGACTTTGAGTTTAATTTTCATGATGACTTTTTGTGTTCTAATGAGTAAATTAAGAATATTATCATTAACACTGCCCCATCCTATAATATAATATTCGAATAATGATTGGCAGAGATCCATGTAAATCTTGATAAAATATTTGGTACTGAAGATATTCCTGATTATTTTTAAGTTTTGTTATTTAAATAGTTAATGTGGTCAGCCCACCTTAAATTCTGATCAATTTTTTATGCCTAGATACGTTATGCGGTTGGCATTTTTCAATGATAGACAATTACATTGACTATTTAAAAGTGGCATGCTATGAATTTTAAAGTTAAGTATCTGAATTTTTAGTATTGTTTATTTTTAAAGTAATGGATTTGGTTTTATTAGCATTAAGTGTGAGTGCGTGATAGTCTAGTCATGTTTTGATTCTGTTTAGAGTGACTTCTGCTTTCTTGATTTTTTTTGAATAATTTTTCCCATTTAATAGAATAACAGTATCATCTGCAAAATTTATGATTTCGCTTTCACATTCTATGTGGCATGGGTCATTTATATTTTCTTATTGTAAATTAAGAACAGGATTCGACCCAGAATACTTCCTTGAAGCACCCCTAATTTGACATCAATAAATTTGTTTTTTTTTAAGTATAAAGACATTTTGATTATATTTTGTCTAAATTTTGAACTACGCAAACGCTTTTAGATTCATCTTTGTGAGTGCAGTATTTCAGAGAAAAAACTTTTTTGGCGAGTAGTTGCCAACTCCTGGCGGAGTCCCAAAAAGTTCTTGAAGAAGTATTCTCAAATGTGAAGGCATTTAATATTTATAGCAGAATGTTCACTCAAATTAGATGTCCCTAACTCACTTCTTCTATGGGAATAATGCATAGCTTAGCTGAGTGCCCGCAAGATGTCATGTTGTATTCACTCGGAATATCATACCGGAGCTTTTCAAATGGCATATGCGTCCTTAAAGCTTAGGGATATTTTGTCTGTAAATTTATAGATCCGTCAAATAAATAACATGTAATTGTGGCATTTAGATGAAGAGGTATAATATGTATAAGAGCTATGATACAGACCGATACAGAAACCACTCAACTGCACTTAAATGAAATAGTTTTTCTCTTTAAAATGTTTAACGGCTAACAAAATTCAGAATTCTTGAGAAAAATTAATAAACATCAACACAGACATAACCACTCTACAAGAAGAAGAAATGAAGCAAGACTTCCCTTTCGAAAGAAAACAAAATCGCAAAACTCATTACTATATAGAGCCATGGAGATCTTCCAAGAAATACCGGCCAATATGAAAAAAGAAGAAAATGTTTCGAAATTTAAGATTGAAGTGACGAAATACGGAAAGTGCAATTAAAGTCATTCTTAATTGCATGTAGATATTATGTTCATATTAGAATACATGTAACCAATATACATGTATAAAGTTAAATAAAGAATATGTTTATCTCACATTACAACAAGAATATTAGTAAATTTAAATAATTTAATTTAATTTTATGTAGACTATATCCTCAGCATGGGAAATCCAAGTGAGGATATCATAATTATTTAAAAATTGTTATTAAAAAAAAAAACAGAGTGTTAATTATTATTAAGTCACGAAATATCCGAAAATGAGTTAAGTGTGCTGTTCTACTTTAAAACTCTGTGGGAGGTCAGGTAAAGGGATACAACTTTAGAAAAAAATATTTAATTCAAAGAAATTATAGAAATATAGGTGTATGTGACTAGTACCAGAGTATCTACTACATTATATAACATAAATAATGAGACAAGGAACACATTTACAGTTAGAAGATAAAGAGAGGAGGGCACTGCACTTATTTAAAATGTTATTAATGCTATCACCAAGATTGCTCATAGAAAAATTATTGTAATTTTTAAAAAAGCACAATGGTCCAAGTGCAAATTTTTAACCACACAGTCTTCATAAATAAGTCGTACTTTCCTAATGGGGTGATTCCACATCACGTTCTAAGACTACGTTCAAATTTTAATCATTATTTAATGCTTTGCAATAGAGATAATCACATAGAATAGCGATTTTTTCGATTTTTAAAACATATGTATCGAAATAACCAATGTTAGATTAACAAACAAAAAAATAATAATAAAAAAATATAAAAAAATAATTATGTTTTACATAGTTTTTAACAGACTATTAAATTCGAATACGTGAAAACATTTGAATGTGAAAAACGCAAAGTGAACAGTTTTGTGTTGCCATAGTAATGACATTTTGTAGTTACAAAATAATAATATCTACGAAAAAATGCCAATCCAAAAAGGTTGTATTCTATAATATCGGAAAATCTTGAAATAAGTTGGTGAGAATTTAACTTCGTCTCTCCTGAACAACCATGGAATTGTGACAAATACCTGTCCACCTAACTACCACAGTATTTACTTTCAGATACATTGGCAAAAAAACAAGTTTTAACAAACACCTATGATGATTTCTTTTGAAACACAGTACATGTTTTTAAACTTGATGGAAATGGACTGGAAATCACAGCGGGTGGTGATTTATTCTCTTTTCAACACGTGTTTTAGTGAAACATTCTAGTCTATAAATCAAAATATATAAAAATTGTAACTTTAAAAAAATATTACCAAACGGTCCTTTGAGATTTTCTGGAGGAATACGCTTTTTGGTAGTAAGTTTAATTAATATTTCATATTAACTTTTACGTACCTGAAGGTAAAAATATAACGTACAATTGGAAATGGGGTCACTAGAGTCATGAATAAAATCGCGAAGCGATCCCGACTTTTAATATCCCTTTCCCCTTTTCCAGTATACTATCATTTTAACCGAACATCGCCCATCTTCGGCCAGCAGTCAATCATTAAATATTTCAAAATGGTAAAAGCGAGCGTGACTCGAATAAATATATAAAACAAACAAACGCGATTCCAACTTAGCCACAGACCGGTCATAGTAGTAGCATATTGTAGCTTTTCGAGTAAAATGCACATATGACCGCACTGGCGTAAAGTAGTGGGATACGAACGGGGAAGTCGCGCATCGCAGGAGGGAGGCGTGAGCAATTTCGTTAGAATTATAATATGATAGATATTATTTAAAATCTCAACAAAATATTAACAAATATTTAAAAAAATATATATATATATTAACAGAATATTAAAATATGATTAGTTTTTCTACGATTACTTCAATTATATGACTCACAGAATGTGACGTAAAAAAACCTACATATCGCACAAAATTCTCTTTTGGGGTAAGTGTATTACCCCCTATCGTAACGGGAGTGTTAACAATAATTGTTGTAACATTGTTGTCGCGATAAGCCTTAACTCTCCCAACCTTTAATTATTTTACACCTCCGTTGCTAAATCCTGACAGGTCGACAAATGGATGGCCCTGGCTGCGCTATGGCTTATAGATGGTCGTAAAATAAACGAGAATCGACCATTATTATCATGTACAACACCAGAGTGGTTGATATCCTAAGTAACACCCCGGTGAAAGATCATAATTTAAAATTTAAACGTAGCTTGAAATGATTTTAACCATCTTTTGTGACTAGATCTGAAAGTCAAGTATTACCATGCCTTCCTCTTCTCCATTTCCTTGCCGTCCGCACGCTTTTCTGCCTCACAACACACCTTGATTAGGAATGGCATAGCAGTGGCGTGCTCTCCGTAAATCATATCTAAAAAACCTTAATATTATGTTGTAATAACAGAAATCGAAAAATGCGACAAATATCTGATCAAAATATTTTTTTTCTGTGACCTTTGTAATTACCCCCTCCATCTCCGCCCAAATTCCATCTTATACCCTCCACTACCTTAGTGATCGGGCTTAAATACAACGCCCTTGAAGTGATTTTTCACAAAAACGGCGCTATACAAGTCATTCAAGTATTATTATTATTATTATTGCTATCAGCAATTGCCGCTAGCACATAAAACGCTATGGACAATTCTTTGAAATAAATTAACTAAAAGCCCTACAGTAGCAATAGGCAGCCCGCTCAGTGGGTAGAAAATATTTTCTCCACATTTATGCACCTCTAACCACAGTTGACACAGGAAGAGGGAGAAATGTTTCCTGGCACTGTACACAAAAAAAAATACAAAACGATATTAGACTTTTCTAATGAACTTAAATAAAATATAAATAAAAGTACTTTAAATGTAAATTAATCCATCACTGAAAACTTTATAGTCTTTTCTTTGTATGTACTCTCCTCACTGCACCTGTGCTCCTTTTTTTATTTGTAATTTTTATATACTTGGAATATTAATAAATATCTTACGTTTCTCTGCTTTTTTGGCACGAGCTTTGTTCTTAAAAAGGGTTGTAACACATTCTGAACTTTTTAAAAAACCTTGTACGATCATTCATTCCGAGTAATGCGCCACCGTGCCATAGTCCCACTGTCTAAGAACAGTTGGGAATCTTTTGCGACGTTCATATTTAAAAAATCATATCTGATACTGTGTTAAAAAGTTGGAAAAATTAAAATATTTATTGCTTTAACGTAAAAATGAAAACATTTACACATCCTCAATCTTCAGGACGAAAGCAACCTTCACATTGTGCCACCCTCCACACACGTAGCCTGCTGACGGTGGGAAGAGGTGTCTTCCCTCGGGGGTCTACCCCATCCCCCAACCCCTACCGCCCCATCCTGCTGATTGGTGCCTATGATTGGCCAATCCCCCCGGGCGAGCTCCAAATATTTTTAATCAACACCTCTATTGAATTTTCCTACATCAGGGACGTATCAGATTCTACTTAATAAAAAATGTTTTTGATTTTGACATTTAATTTATTTTTTAATTAATTTAAGCAATTTCTTTGTGGTTTGTTTTGAACCAGTAATTTATTTTATATTTATCACCAACCGGTTTCGCTTATCCCAACCTTAGTCAGGATAAAATTTGAGACTAAATAAAAATACATAGAGTGTGCACATGAACGACATGTACTACCTATGACGTACGTCAAAACAAACTGTATCTATTTTACATTCTTGATGTATTTTATTTCTATACTTTGTTACCATTATTGTCGCTACATGGCGCTGCTCCCCAACTCAAACATAAGAAACCTTTCTTTATCGAGTTGGGTAGATTTTGTTTGTCTATCACGGATATTTCGTAATTCGTGATGTGTAAGTATTTATGTGTACTATGTAATGCATGCATATTTTAATATATGCGTATTCATAAGAGAAACGGCTGCGCAGCCTGTTTCATACAAAACGTAATTTTGGATTTGAAGCCAAAATACTCACCTAAAGCAAATGATCTTTCCTTTGATAAAAAGGTATATTTATTTATTTATTTGAGTTCTTAATCCAGCAGGACTAGGTGGGTAATGCAAACCCAGTGTGCCATATCACATGAAATATATACAATATAAAAAGAGAAATGAATACAAAAGAATAATAAAAATAAAAATGATTAAACAATAATATAAAAACATATGAGAAGAAAATGTGAAAAAAATGGTATAGCAAATATACTCGTAATTAGAAATATATATTTTTTTTAAATTTGAAATTACAAAATAAATCGAATTCTCACGATTTCAGAAGCAAATTTAAAAATTACCCGTCTAGTATGAAAATATAATGAAATATAAAATAAAAAAAGGTGTTAAAATAAGCATTATGATGGACCTAAATTAAATAAAAAACAACCAATTTACGTTGGAACACAAATTTTATGTACTCGTATATCTTTTTTTTAAAATATATAAATATATATATATTTTTTTTTTTTATTTAATGTAAATCAAGTTTAATAATGTTATTATTAAGTTCTGTTATTAAGTTACATTATTAAATTTGATTTACATGAAATTAAAAAAAAAATTAAATGGAGTTCTACGAATTAAACACAAAAACAATTAATACTCGTATATCGTTTAAAATATCGATCGAAAAAAACTTTATTTTAAGTTTGCCTCTAAAATCATTAAAAATTGTTTTATTTAATGGCATATATTTCATAATTTCAAACAAAAAAAGATAAAATACCTTTTTCGCTTGTATTTTCTGCATTTTGACATTGCACTCCACATGTAAAAAGGACACAGTATGTTCATCGTGGTGCGAATTGAATTGCAGACTCTTTTGCGCGCATGAGTAAAAATTACCATTTATACTATTCGTGTCTATACAGCGACTTACATAGGACTCTAGGACATTAATACTGCAAGATAACCTAGCTGAGCAGCCAGTCTTGTAAATTGCCATCTCAAAGCAGGCGTTCTACGCCTAGTGAGATGGACAATTTTTAAGTGTTTTAAAATTCATAAAAAAAAAATAATAATCATTGTTTCAACATCTGATCATTTTCGTTCAGCAATTTGTATTGTGCCTGCGTTTTTTACCCAATAAATCTTTTTTAAATGATTTTTTATTCACGTTTTATATGTCCAATTGGGCCCTGCACGAGTCCCAATGCGGGAAGGATATCAGCAATATTCTTCCCAATAAAAAATGCTCTACTTGCCCCGTCAATAAATTCATGAAAGCCCAAAATTTAATATCGCAAATAAAATTTAATATCATCTCAATGTTCATAACCCAATATTGGTGGGCCGTTTTGGGAAGAAGTTGAAACGAAGGTTGTGACTTGTGACCTGCCTTGTACTTACACATTATACGTGCTGTGTTCTAACGGTTTTATTAATGCTATACCACACAAACAGAGATAAACTAGAACCAGCTCTCTAATTTTTTTTAAGTTTCTTATGTGAAAACATAAATCCCACATTCCAGGCCACTATCTAGGTCAGACATAAGCGAAGGAGGGAATGGATGAATCTGGCTATTCGGTTGTAGTTACAGATTTTTTTTTATATTAATACCGGACAAGAGTCCCAACTGCTCCCAACCGTCTGGAGCCAGTGAAACTATGGCATCCCCAATTGGGGAATGTTGTGAAGCTGAAGGTATTGGGGAGGGGGGGAGAAGAGGAAGAGCAAGAGGAAGGTGGGGAAATACTTGGCTATTCAGATCTGGTCACCAAAGATGGCTAAAAGCCTTTTTTAAGCAACGTTTCATTTCTGAATGGTGGTATTTCAGCAGGTCGATACTGAAAGTATCTTACACTCTGGAACGTGCGTTATGATATACTATATATTATTATTATATATTGTATTATTATATTTTTTTTATTTATTATTTTTAAATGTACTAATTGTGAAAAAGCACAAAATTAATTAAATTAAATTTACTTGCGCACGCCGGGATTTGAACATACAACCTTCGGATTCGTAATCGAGAGCATTACCCCTCGACCATGGAGCCCGTCAAAAACAATTTCAATAAGGTCACATATGGTATCCGGTAAACTCACTAGCCAAAAGAGCTAAAAATTAAAAGGAAATATACGAAATAACAGATCTCTTAGGTTAGGTTAGGTTAGGTGAAAATTGTAACATCTAACCTTACCTAGAGGTTTAATTATGTATTTTTGAGTTACCCCACATTACGTTATATATTCAAAACGTAGATTATTATATCTCATTGCTTATAATATTATAGTTTTATGAGAAGTAAAACAATTATTTTTAAATTTAATCATTCTTCAGATTTCCAGGCATCTCACCATACATTTTCAGTCTTTTTTTCAAGCAGTTATGTGACACCGTTTTTCTCATATGCGGCAATCTAGTTGTATTTACATTTCTTGTTTCATAATTATGTACATTTTTTAAAAACAATTTCATCCATAAAATATTTTAGCAGTTAGTGATTTCGAATTTTATTTTTAACAATTTACGTTACAGCTGTCTCTTTTTTATGTGAATCCAAACAAACTCTTCTTTCATGTGATTGATTTCGTATATTTGCCTGTTCTGGGAATATATCTATAGCTCTGTTTTGAATCATTTTTAGCTCGTTTAGGTTTCCTTCATTAGCCAAATATAATATCGTAGAGCAATAATCTAAATGTGGAACAACTATGGTTTTGTAAATTAGCTCTGTGGTGTATCTATTTATTCAATTTATTTTTGAAAATACTTTAACATTTTTTCTAGACTTGTTGAAAAGTCAACAGATGTCTCATTTAAATGAAAATCGGATAGAAATGTCCGAGACACTATCTAGATTGCAATTGTGTTCGGGAAGAACTTTGTATAAAGGTAACAGCCAATATGAGATTTAAAACGGAAGATAATATTAACAAATCTTGAATTTGAGGTATGATATCGATGAAGATGGCGTAAAATGAACTGGTCTCATGAGCTCAGTCAGTAGAGCGATTGTCCCGGTAAGACAGAGGTCCTGGGTTCGATTCACAGATGCGACTGATATCTTTTGATTTTTTTTGGTTTCGTGTTTCATTTTGGATATGTTAATATTATCTTCTTCAATATTTCTATTTACTTTATTTCTTAGTCTTCCAATAAAATATAAATTTTTATAGTATTTTTAGAACATTAATGCGATAAGTCCTTGGCGCCATTCAGACAATTGATTTGATCTATTGTGTGCGGTGAGCTTTCCAGGTGCTGAATGTTCCACGGTGAATTGGAGAACTATTACTTTACACCGAAAAAATCTAAATAATTATATTTATAAATTAAACTGTCTACCCTCCTACAACAATTATAAACAATAAGACCAAATTCTTAGCCTTCCTCGATGCAACACTAATTCCAAGCAAAATTCCTGTCGGGCATCGCACATTTTTAACGCTCACTACTCACAATTTTACATCTTTAACTCTCCACCACACTCCATAAAGAGCTACAAGTTCCTTACCAGAAAATCAAATTCAGAAATTTCTGCCATTGTTTCATTTTTCTTAGGGTAGGCACAGCATTTCAGCCTCTATGGGCTGCACGCCATTGGTTTTAGAGATGTCGCGGTCAAAATTTTTATCTTGAATAGTTTTTGGAATATTATGCCGTGTTGCGCGTCTTATTCGTTTCTTAACGTTTTGGACAGCGTTACAGTGTCCATCATCAGAGCAGATGTGTAGATTAGTGCGTGTTTATATATCCACAAGTGATACCGTGTTGCGCGCGTTAATTTTCTTCTAAGGTCGGTATTTCAATATAATAGTAATTATTAGTATAATAATTAATGCGGTTTTCGGCTTTGAGTTTCGGTGCAGCCGTCAAGTACCGGATACCACTAACTATTAAGCCTAGCTCAGTGGTCTCTTTTAATATTAACGGAGTTTTTATAGATTTCAATTGCCTCCATAATTAAACGCGCTCGAAATCAACTGAAAATGAAACAACAAACATTGCCAAAAAATGTCCGAAACTAGACCTTCACATTTATTGACTCGAATATAAATAAAAGTATTGGTCTCTAAATGTTGAAAGGCTCTTCTGTCAGTTTATAAGATGGAGGACGTATTTGATCCGAGATTCAATTTCCCCTTATCGATTTCATTATTGACTCCTGATCTCGCAAAACATATTTCAATCATCTAACAAGAGGCAATATTTGAAACGATATTCCACGCGTGTCCGGGACCAATCTATCTGATCTGCCAGGTGGACCACCTTTAGCTGAACAGTTTTTATTCATTTATTGACTGGCTCTTTTTAAATCTCTATATATAAAAATGAATGTCTGCCTGCGTGTCCTCGATTTTCTCGAAAACTACTTAATCGGCTTTGCTGAAAATATCACATGTTGTTCTTATTAGTGCCGTGAAGGTTTAGAGAATAGTTTGAATGAAATCCAATATGTAAAACTGTTGCTATAACGTTTTAAAATTAATTTGAACAACATTGAACCTGCCATGTC
>JAHDVE020008659.1:0-21399 GCA_022606495.2 Halesus radiatus | reverse complement strand
GAGTATTTTATTTTTGTCTCATTTTTACAGTTGAGGGAAAACTTATTCATTTAGTCTCATTTCTTCAGTTCCAGAAAGAAAGTTAAGACCGTTGGCTTGTTTTATTACGGGAATTATCTTTAATGAAACTAAATTGATATTGGAAAAATAAAATAGAAATAATACACTATATGGTAGAGTGTTGGTTCGCGGCCTATGCTCTTTGTCTCCTTATTCAAATCTTTATACATGAAAATAAAGGTTTGTCTGAGTGTTCTCGATTTTCTCGAACTTTAGTGGACCGGTTTTTCTGAAAATACCGCAGTTTATTCTTATTAGTGCTGGGAAGGTTTAGAGTTTTAATGAAACAGAATATGTACAACTGTTGGTTTAACGTTTTAAACTTAGTATGATAAAAATTGAACCCGTCATACTGTATTGAGGTTAGTTCATAGATATACCACTCTGGTTAGCCACGGATTACGTATTCAAAAGAAGAAGGTCTCTTTGGGTAGAATAATTTCAAAATAGAGAACACAAGTAGGTACCCACTTGAAAAAATAAATGTTTAATGAAAATAAAACAATAACTTTGTTTATAACCACGAGATTTATTTAAGTTTATTAGGACCGACCGGTTTCACTTAACACAAGCATCTTCAGGGTACAAAATGAAACTGTTTAATTAAGTTATTGATTTATTTTCATTAAATATGTCTAACCACACAGTGACTGCTTTCTATATAAAAAAAATGTTTGTAAATGTGCCGGGTTAAATTAGTTCAAATTTTCATAATGCAGTATTATAAATCTCTTGAAATGAAATTCAAAAGCCACAGAGAAATGTTGAAAATTTAATGTTTCTAATTTTTTTATAAAACTGTTATTATTAAACAAATAATCAAGATACATATGACAAGTCCTGCTAAGCCAATGCGTATGGCTTGTCGACAGGTGCTTATATGTCATTAGTTACATATGTTTTTTACATATAATTATTTTCATCTTAATATCCACACAGTGACGATCATTAATCTTTCAAACGTGTCGATCCTCCCATTGAATCAACATTCAAGTTATATATTGAACGTTATTCATAGAATTTTTTTTTAACATTATTTGGCATATTTTTAAATTTAATGCAAATCAAATTTAATAATGTTATTATTAATTTCTGCAAGTATTTTTAGTTGTTATTGTGATAGCTGTTTCGGCGTTTAAGGCCATTTTAAAACTGGCCAATTTCAAACTAGCCTTAAACGCCGAAACAGCTATCTAGAACTTAATAATAACATTATTAAATTTGATTTACATTAAATTTAAAAAAAAAATGGTACAAATTAAACACAAAAACAATTAATACATTTATTTTTATAAACAATAATTATTAGCCTGAAACACTCATCCAAATTGAAAAAACCTTCCGAGAAAAGATAAATGTCGCCGACAGGACTCGAACCTGCACCCTTCTGATATCCGGTCAGATGCTCTACCGTTGAGCTACGTCGGCTTATCGCAAACCCGCTAAGTTAATCAATATATACTAGTGTTTCATTCAATAATTACGGTTTTTTATTGTATTTCACCTGTAAACAACCAACTTTATTAGTATGAGGAAGGCTTGTAACGGCTAAATCCCTCAATAGGTGGCATCGAACCGTAATTATTGAATGAAACATTACTGCCCTGAAGAAGCTACTGTATTGTGTGATGTAAACAAAGTTATTGTTTTATTTTTTAAACTAAATTTACAGTTAAGGTTAAGTTACAATATATATATAATAATAAATGGATTATTTTTATAGCGCCGTTTTCTTGAGAAATTCACCTCAAAGGCTATATACTCGTATGTATATATATATATATATATACAATAAAAACACATGTAACCAATTTAAAACGTAAATATTTCGTAAGAATCTTACTCAAAAATATTTCCAAGAAATAGAAAACACATAAACGACAAAAAATAAATCGTACTTTTAAAAAAATCCCTATCATCTAATACAAACAGTTTCTTTCATCTACCCAAGTTTCCAATATGTTTATTAACTATTTAGTTTGAATACTTTTTATTTCAGCGAAAACATATTTAAATAGCTAGGAATCATGTGATCTAATGTTTTTGGCCATATTTGTTTATATGCTTAGGAACCATTATTCCTTCATTAAAATTGAGACGAGTATTGTAAGTGTGCTCTAGGCTATTTGTACAGTATATATAGTATTATTAATGTACCGAAATATAATTTTGTACCACAGAATTGCTCTTACTGAAAGAATTTTTTAAACTGATAAATGTATGGAATAGTATACACTCTTGAACATTATATTATTTACTTGTCTTTGTTTACGATAATTGCTTTAATTTAGAAAGAATATGACGGAGTATTGAGCGCCGTTTACTATGACGTCACGGGTAGATACTTCACGCCCACGGAAATATTCCACACCGATATTAGCCGTAGTGGACACTGGACGTGGCCTATTATTACAATATGTTACCACATGGTCCGGGTATTTAAAGCTCAGGGGGCTATTTCGGGAATTGTGCAGTTCCAGAACCTTGACCCCTAATCATAAATACACCCGGAAGCTTTATCGACACACTCTCATTAAAAAATTAAAACATTATTTCATGGATGCATGTTCATTTTGGTCGGATAGTCGATGTATAAATGAGAAGTTTGTTATTTAGGTTGAGTTGACGGTTGTAGCTGGTAAGGGGTAAATCGGCGTTTATTGAAATATAATAATGCAGATTCATACATTCCACGTAGAAACACGCGTACTATTGTGTGTGCCTTGCATTACCTAGCCCACTAGGTGAAACCTGTTCTGAGGTAGGTGACAGGTTGAACAAAAATATTTCATTGGTATATTATGACAGAATAAGTATTGTTAATTTCAAATATTTGAGAAGTATTATATTAAAACTCACGAATATTGAAAGGAATTGCATAAACATTATTATTTATTTTAAAAAAATTATGTGACACCTCACAAGAGCGCCCTGCATGTAGAGAGCATGTGCAGGGTAACTGTATCGTTACCGGTTGGGCAACGTTGTGAGGCGGGTTAAGGAGGGGGCACTTGGAAGGGGTTTATTATTCGGGCTTTGAAGAGGCCCGGATTAAATGTTGGAGGAAATACAGGTGCCGGTAGCTCGTTTCACATACGAGCCGATTTACACAAAACGAGTCGGCGAAACTCCATTTATTGATTTTAAAATTTTAAAGTAAATCAAATTTTGATAATGTTATTATTAAGTTCTGCGGGTGTTTTATTGTTTTTATTATTGTGACAGCTTTTTCAGTATTCAAGGTCATTTTAAAACTCTCGTTGGCCACGACGATGTGACATATTTGTATGATTATATTTACCCCTACCCAATTTCAGTTATTATGGTGCCTAAAATGATTTATTACCGGTGAAACCGATTTACTGAGAAACCAAATGTGATAATGGATCCTCCATTCTTTGAGGTACTTACATTTGGAATCGGTTTTCCCCATAATATTTTTTCTCTTTTCGCAGTGGTTTTGAAACTTTCCAGTTTAGAATCCAGTTAATATATATTAGATCACTAGTAATAATAATAATAATAATAATTGGATTATGGTACTTGTATAGCGCCGTTTTTGTGAAAAATCACCTCAAGGGCGCTGTAAAAATTATTTATCTAATTATGCACAAACAGATACAGAAAAACATACTTACCTGGCAGGTCGCTTCACATGAACACAGTTTTATTAGAAAATTTAAGTATGGAGATGATATTTTTACAGTTGTTATTTCATCCTCCTTTTCTATTTTTCTATTGATGTTAAATTTATTAGAAGATTGGTGGCGCAAGAAGAGTTGGCATTTATTTGAAATACTTTTAAATTTTAGGATTAGAAAATGTTTATAAAATGACCTTAAAAAGCGTAAGAAGCTTCTAATGGATATTACTGTTTTTTATTTATTTTTTACACTTTTAGTTATTTACAAAGTCGCGGGCTGTGGACGAATTTGCGCACCGATGCGTGAATTTTTTAAACTTTTTCTATAAGTGACTTTAGGTGAGCACCGACCGGCTAGCCTAGCTATGCAATTTACGGGTGAATTTCTTCAATTTATGGATACGATTGTCTGAAAAGATGAGTTTTATGTTTAGTTCTGAATTCTGTCGAGTTTTTGATAATTCTTAAGTCATGCGGCATTTCAATCCAGGCTTTAGGTCCTGATACTCCGAAAGCACGATCAAAAAACTTAGTATTAGGTCCCCGCTTTGGTTCCTGCAACCTCCCGATAGCTGATGACGCTGCTGACCTAAGGGTGGACTGCCGTGAGTTGGTATTTTTAGGAATATACAGTTCTGATAAGTAAGCCGGAACCATTCCGTTAAGTGACTTAGATACCATCCAGCAGAGCTTGAACTGAATTTTTTCAGGGCATTTGAGCCAGTGCAGATTTTTGAGATGCTCCGAAATGTGAGAATATTTAGATTTAGATATTGCATATATTCCGTTGCAGTAATCTAGACGTGACACAACGTACGAATTGACAAGCAGTTTAGTTGCCTCTGTTGGCGGGTTTCTCCGTACGGCTTTGATTTGCCTCAATTGTGAAAGAACCCTGTGCTTACTGTTCTATTTACTTGACTTTTGAGTGAAAACTCTGCATCCAGATTGACACCGAGTAATTTGACACGTGTCTTCGGAGTAATGTCACTTCCTGAAATATTTATTGGGGAGTTATCAATGATATGCTGACGTCTGCTTGTGACGGTCCAGAGAAACTCAGTCTTTGACGAATTCAGCTTCAATCTATTTGAGGTCATCCAGCGAGTAATTGTTTCAAGACACTCAGATATGCGAGTTTTTAGTCTGTATACTTCTTCTGGTAAGCAGTAAAAATAAACTTGCTGGTCGTCAGCATAGCAGTGGGATTGAAGACGAAATGATTAGATTATTTTAGCTACATCGTTTGTGAAAAGGATGAAGAGCAGTGGGTCCGGAACGGATCCCTGGGGTACTCCAGATGAAAGGGTTGCATATTTTGATTGGTTTTGCCCTATCTTTACTGCTTGTAAACGATTGGTTAAATACGATGTCAGCCAATTCTTAACGCCACAGTTTAAACCAAAGGATTCTTCTAATCGTGTAATAAGAAAATCGTGATCAATCGTATCAAAAGCGCCACTCATGTGACTGAAAGAAGTGCCAGCTTACCCGACTCGATGGCAAGAGTTATATCCGACAAAACGCGTAGTAAACCAGTTTCCGTTGAGTAAAATCTTCTGATGCAGATTGGTATTTAGTTAACAATTTATTTGAATTTAAGTGACTTATTATCTGTAAAGCAGTAATTTTTTCCAGGATTTTAGATATGAATGGAAGATTTGAAACGGGTCGGTAGTTTGAAAGATCTCCAATTCCGTTTTTTTTTAATAATGGAGTTACGACAGCTGATTTCAGTGATTTTGGGATATCACCAATGCTGTTACTTATTAAAAAGTTGAACTAGAAAGGGAGCTATTCCATTGCAACACTTCTTTAGTAACCATGTTGGTATAGGATCGAGTGCACACTGTTTGTTCGGTGAAGCGAGTATTAAATTCCTTACTTCTTCGAAGGATGTAGATCTGAAGGGAGATAAGGTTCCGCTGTTGTTTTTCATAGAAGATGGCGGTGGGGCGGCGATTATTAACTTGGAAAAGATTTCCGGAACGATGTCAGTTGTATTTTGTGCACGAACATCGGTAACAACTGTCTTAACCGAGTTCCAAAGCCGACGCTGATTTAAACGTTCTGAGTCAATCCTATTTGTCCAATATTCAGACCCTTTTGAACGAATTAGGATTGTGTACTCTTTTTGAGCCTGTAACCAATCGTTTCGTCAGGTTACCCCTGACTGTCTGTAGGACCGCTCCAATTGCCGCATTACTCTCTTCTGATTTCGACATTCTTCATCAAACCAGTCGTCCGATTTTCGAACTCGCCGAGTTTTTGTAGACGTTGGAGCATATTTATTTAAAAGGGTTGAGAGTATGGTGTTGTAATCACCTGCCAGTTTGGTTGGGGATTCTGTTTCCCAAGCGCTTTGTGTGAAAAGCGGAGAGGCCTTTAGATCCACGAGAAAGTCTTCAAAGTTAAAATTACGCCATACTCTTGATGTGATAGTTACGTAAAGGATTTTCGACGGAGTAATATTAGTATCATTAAACAAACGCTACACAGTCAGTACACAAATAATCTGAAATACGTGAATACATACAAATAACGGTCGTGACTGCGATCCGAACCCGATTGACACTTGTTAATATTATCTTCTTCAGTACTTAAATATTACAATTAGGATAATAACCTTCAATAATTTTAATCTAATAAAATCAATATTATTTTAAACATAAGTGCGTATAATTCTGCACAAGAATATATAAAAAAAGAACAGTTTCAGATATTTAATTATATTATTTAGGTAGGCACGTCAAAATAAAATATGTGAACTTAAAATATTTTTCTAACAATATTATTTACAACATGAACATTCATAGACATAATAAAAGAACATGCAAGGAATTTAGACTACAGAAAAATAACAAATCCAATACGCAAAACAGTTTATTTCATAAAGGAATGAAATGTTATAATGCTCTGCCAGTCCCAATCAAAATTACACCAATAAATACATTTAAAATAGATCGTAAAAACCACAGGATGAAGTTAAGGATGAAAAAAATCCATTAGTTTTTAAGTTATCATTAGCCATATGTAAAAAACCCTATAGTACATGAGTTACAATAATTAGTTATTTTGTAAACTTAAATGTACAAACACTTTAAATAAAACAAAAACCACTGTAATAATAAATCGTTATCCTAACTAACTAACTAACCATCACGCCGTTTCCCCGCAGGGGTAGGCAGAGAGGACGGACCGCCAAACAACTCGATCTTGGCATACACTTCTTGCTTCATTCACATTCATACAACGCCTCATACATTCTCTTCTGTTATTACGAGTTCTGACATGGCCCGACTCGAGTATTTGATTCACTTGATCGTGCCATGTCTTCCTCGGGCGTCCCCGGCTTCTTCTTCCATTCACATTCGCGTCATATATTCTCCTTACACTCCTTTCTTCGTTCATTCGCTCTACATGCCAAAACCATCTAAGCGTCCCTTTCTTAATCTTGCTCACTACGCTTACATCAGCCTTGCATTCTTTACGAATCTCAACATTTTTCACTCGATCATACATGGTTTTACCACACATTCGTCTCAGAGATCTCATTTCTACAGCATTCAGTCTACTTTCATCCTTCCTCTGTCAGTTCCATGCCTCACTGCCATACATCAAGGTTGGTATCGGCACTCCATTGTGGAATGCTAGCTTCGCTTCCTTGGACAACTTTTTGTTTGCGCCAACCGCGTTCAGTCCTCCGTTAATGGAGTTTCGTGCATTCACCCTTCTTTCAATATCCCTATCAGTCTTTCCATCTCTCATAAACATACTTCCCAAATACGCAAACTCATTGACCTGCTCCAAGTATTCATCATTCACAACTATAATGCATACTGTTTTCGTACTCTCTCTTTCAAACACCATGACTTTGGACTTATTTACATTCATCATTAGCTCATTCTTCATACATACTTCGTTCATCCTAGATACGTCGTTATCCAATGCACGTATTCATAGTGAGATCGATTTCCGTTTATTTTTGCTTGGTTAATGTTCTGCAATTTGAAAAACCTATATATACTATTCAGGTAGATTATTTTCTTGTAGGTAAAATAATAAGGTCACGTTAGCTCAGTGGCTAGAGCGTTATCCCGGTAAGACAGAGGTCCTGGGTTCGATTCCCAGATGCCACTGATACCTTTTTATTTTCTATGTTTTCTGTTTCATATTTCATTTGAGATGTGTTAATATCATGTTTCTTAGCTCCACACCATAGTTGGGGTATTGAAAACTTTGCGATATTCATGAAAAAATGTTTTTTCACATTTTGCTCAGTTTACTCAAAGTAGAAAACTTGTGGTACAAGCGGAAAACATGTGAGTCGATGTTGTAGTAGATATAACATGTTTCGTTTTTGTTTTCGTGAAAGTCCGAAGTTGGAAAATATAATATCAAATGTGG
Organism: Halesus radiatus; assembly: GCA_022606495.2. Classification (NCBI taxonomy): domain Eukaryota; kingdom Metazoa; phylum Arthropoda; class Insecta; order Trichoptera; family Limnephilidae; genus Halesus; species Halesus radiatus. The sequence goes on along the minus strand of JAHDVE020008659.1, from coordinate 13,289 downwards.
AAAATCGATCATTGCGAGATTATTATCAGCGGTTTATCGTCTTTTAAAATGCATCAAATCATAGACTCGGCTCGAAATGTTTTGTAACCCTTCGTTTGCCGAAAAATATTAAAAAAAAAGAAAAAACGACGTCCTCAGATCGAATAAAAGAAGAGTTTTGGGTTTTCTACGTGGTGTAGATTGACCAGTTTTCCACTTGTACCAGTTTCTGGAAACCGTGTATATATCTGCATCACATTCTAGAGAGGGTAAACTGTAAATTGTAAACTGCGTTCTTTGCCTGCTCTCAACACAGATTATCCTAGTGAGACAAGTACAGTACCACAACCCTTACAATTCATTGGGATTGTGTAGATGAATAAACAAAATTAAAAAAGAAAATTAGCTAAAAAAGTCAGCTCGCAATACAATCTTATGGGATATGGACAGAATCTACTAGAATCTAAAAATGAGATTTTCAAGTAATCAAACTGATTACCTCGCAAATAAAACTTAAGATTATCAAACGACACTAATATCGATATCAATGAACACAGTATCTAGATAAAATAATCATCGTTATATTTTCCTTTCATAGCGGATTTTAATATATTTACTTGTATTTAATATTGTAAAATCAATGTACGAACTGACCGTTTAGTACATTGATTATACAATAAAAATCATTTAAAAAATCAACATTTTATCAGTTAGATTATGTACTTGGTAAACTGATTATTTTACAGTGACTTCGGGAAGAAGAAAACAGCAATTGTTCATGAAAATAAATATGTCTGATCATAATTAATAATAATTAACGACTTACATACTGATGAATTCAGTCTCTTTCTAAAGGCTTACAGGCCCCAGATAGGCAGATGAAACTTGTTTCTGGAGGAAAGAGTGTCGATATTTGAAAAATTTTCTATTTCCCTAAAGAGGTACCTAAGTGTTTTACTTTGGTTTTGAATTATGGATTGAACGGACATGCGCAAGCGAGCAGTTCAAAACAAAACACAAGACATAAGGCCTCTGAAGATGGACAGTGCTTTGTCCGAAACGTCAGGAGTTAAAAAGTCTTTCTAAGGACTACATTACGCGGTTAAACCGAGAAAATTATTCTACATCTTACAGCCGTGAAAATCTCATCCATAACATATACATATATATATCCTGAGATTGACCTAGTCGAGGACATTTCAATGTTAATATGCACATTTAATTACGAACCGGATCGTGGGATTCCGTAAAGTAACATAGTTCAATTCAATTCACGAAGATTCGTTTGAGATTTTCATATTTTGAGCAAATATGCCACAAATAAATTGTGCTGTCCATTCGCTTCGATGGCTAGAAAAAGATATAAAATTTCCAAACTAGTTCTAGAATAACGACTGAAAATGCAACCGGACAATATCCGAAGTTTGTCTTTTCGATTAGTAAAATGGGGTAAATGGAAACCAATGCGAAAATTAATAAAATTGTTTTATGTTTTCTGACTTAAGATATTTTAGCCGTGTGGCTACTTATTCTTCTTCTTGAGTCAGCGTTTCGGAAAACCTTACGGTGACTCTCATTAACCATGAGAATCTTAAATTGTTTATTAAAGATTCTCTTCACTGCCTGTGTCGAACCTCTTCCGCGATGTATGGCGCGGCGATGGTTTTAATTGATCAATTAATTACATTATTGATACTTGTACGGGGCCAGAACCAAGTAGAAAATACGTCTTTGATTTTAGTAACTGGCCCGGCTCCCTTAGCCAAAAGGAACGTTGTTGTTTTATTAATATATTGTGCAGGTGGCGGGGATTGTTCTGGCACTGCTAATTCTGAATGACCAAATAAACGAAAGAGCGAGGCAACGCGGTGCGAGGGAGACAGGTGTTGTCAGATAAACTTTCGTGATGCTACCGGCACGGAAATGTGCTGATAGAGTCGCGAAAACCCAACCAGAGCGCTTGGGATAGCGCCTGCTGGGGGTTCAAATAGAGCGCAAAAACGGCTATTTGTCAGTCAGCCGTCAACTCCCGTTTAGACAAACACTTCTCTACCTCAACTACTCCGCCTCGCTCTGCTTCTACCGAAATGACTTCTTCGTAATTCTGACCACCGTTGACCCTGGACCCCTCCGGACTTCCACCGGCCACTGGACACAGACACTCCCATCAACCACGGACAAGGCCCGCAAGAGCAAATTTGTATAAAAGAATTTTGTACAAATTTGGAAGTTTTGCACAAAAGAGAGTTCTTATACTATGAAGTGCATTAATCAAAAATGGTTATTTTAATAAAATTACTTGATTTAATCTACTAACCTTGCGGGAGAACCATGAGCGACTAATGGTATTGGTATTTTTATACAAATTAGTTAATGGATGTACCTGACTTAACAAAGCTGATAACGTTACGAATACCAAATCGTGACATGAGATTTCCAGGAGTTGTTCAATTATGTTAATTCGCCGAAAAGAACATGTTTCATTCATTCTCCAGCCCGAAGGTTACATGTGCCCAGAAACAATTACAGTTCTGTTGATATTTTAATTATTTCCATATTAAATATACCATACTTTCAATAAAATCACGGGAGCTAGTTTTTTGCATAAAACCGGTATATTTGACAACTTAGAAGCACTAGAAATTAATAAATTTTTAAATTTCAAATTATTATATAACCTACTTAATAACCAAAGAAATTTATCCAACAGTCAGATTTTAAACATATTTCTTGTAAATCATTCCACATTCTATCAATTATTTTTTTTATTTATTTTATTTTACAACAGAAAAATTACAATTCAAAAAGTCCCGATAAACTACTTTTTTGTAGTTTGTCTAACGGGAGCTTGTTATTTAAAACATTAAATTTACAGACAAGGTTACAAAATATGTAAAATAAAAACATTAAAATAAAAACATTAAAAAAAAAACAATATATTAAATAAAAACATTCATACTATATGTAACAAGCTTAAGACATAAATATTTATAAAGAATATTATTCTAAAATATTTCTGGAAAAATATATTTAAAAAAATGAATAAAATAAAATCATAAACGAAAGCAATAAATCCAAAATAAAATAATATTCCCTTATTTCTAATACAAATAGATTCTTTCAGCTAGCCAAGTTTTCAATGTGTTTATTAATGGTTTAGTTTTAATTCATTTTTTTTTTATTTCAGCGGGTAACATATTTATACAACTAGGAACCACGTGTTCCAAAGTTCTTTGTCCATATTTGTTTTTATGCTTAGGAACCATTAATCCTTTATTAAAATTGAGACGAGTATTGTAAGTGTGCTCTAGTCTATTTGTATTATACGAGGGTTATTAATGTGCTGAAATATAATTTTGTACCGCAGAATTGATCTAACTGAAAGAATTTTGAGACTCTGATAAAAGTTTGGAATATTATGCCTTTGTTCGTATAAACTTTTATGAGCTAATAATTTAACCAGTGAATTTTGTATTAACTTCCTATACCTCTGTTATCTTGCTTCACTCACCCATTTAATTATAATTATGTAATAAAGTAGTCTATTTTCATATATCAATAATATTAGTATTAAGTATCAAGTGTAGTACTGCTAATGCATGCACACAACAAACAAATATTTACCAATTTGGAGTAAACATCTTCTGCCTCCTTGAACAGGAGAAGATGATTAGTAGATAGTTTAGATCTAGTAATACCACTGTTTATAATATGTTGATAAGTATTTTTTAAGTTGATTTGTCCAATAGGTTTAGTAAATATGTACTATTTTTACACTGCTAACACCAGCGTAAATTTATCAAGTATTTTTGTGTAACCAGTGTCGATTTTTGATTAAAAAAAAATCGAGCACCAATTTGAAAAGATAGGAAGATGTAAAATTTCGAGAGAAATTGTACTTTGCAAGTTTATATATATAGATATTGACAAATGTACTTGTTTGAAACCACACGAATAGATAGGTATTGTAACATGTAAACCCTCATCTTTATACTATTTAGCAATGGCTAAATGACAACCAAATAGTTCTATAACTATACGACGAGGAAAATTTTTGGAGGTGAATACGCAAACTATCCAATGGATATTGGTATACTGTGTCTAATTCTTTAGATACATATAAAAAAAAAAAAAAAAAAAAACCCTGTTGAAACTGCATGGTAATTGTAATTTTTTTGTTAAGAGGAAGAGAGGATTAGTTAAGTAGGGTATTATTAATAATAAAAATAATTTTTTTGAAAATTTTGAAGTGGGAGCTTGAGTTCTCCAAACCTCACAAGTGTTAACCTAGAGAAATTGACTCTCATAAAGTGAGGAAGTGTTTGGTTCATGTAACTTGTTTATTTTTATTTATTTTATAAGTTGCTTGAGGATTATAAGTATGAAGTGTTTCCTTGCTTTTCGGTTATGCTTAACCACCAATGTATCACAACTTGATTTTTTTTGTGTATTGTCATACTAAGATATACCATTTTGTTTGTCAATTTTGACTTTTGTTTTATATTGGTTGTTACTTGTTTTCTTTGTTTTCAGTTTTCAGTTTTTCTGTAATTGAAAAGAGTAGAGAGGAAGGTTAGGTCAAATTTTACTTCACTTCGCGGCATAAAATTTTTACGGGGAAGCGGGGAATTGTAACGTAAATACTGACCCCGAGTCTATGATTGGGATAATTGTCTACGGAAGAGATTGGTGAGAGGATGTCTATGGGAGACGGCAGACGGAAGGGAGCAACTCAACATGGCGGGCGACATAACCTGACTGGAGCGGTCGTGATCGACGTGTGTTTTTTGGGGAGAGATTATGTATTTGATTTTCTATTTTGTTTGACGTCGGAGGGCGTCTACTGAATTTGCCCGAAGTGGGTGTGTTTTTTGTTTTATTGATTGATCGATGGCCGGATTGTGAGGCGATGAAGCCAAACCGCGCGTGCCTGCTGCTGTGGTGAAAATCTCGGAAGAAGTGATGAGCGGACCAAAAAGGACATAAGGTAGCATCTGCATATTCCATTGTCTGGACCCCACGGAAGAGGCTATGGCGGATGGCGCTTCAGAAGAGTCGTCCTAGACTTCTTTTTGGAGATTACTACGATCGGTGAGCATCTGGACCTGGAGAGGCCTTCCATGATGCTGAGGAGAGGAGTCGGACCATGAGAGCCATCAATTATTGTTTGAACCTTTTCGTGTTGGGATCAATCCTTCTCTTTACTCTTTTCTTTGCTAAACCATGATAGACGTGGTTATAGAATCATTAAATTTATGTTCTTTCCTTTTACAAGGGTTTTATTTACTGTATCAATCAATACATCCCACTTCCCTGTGCTTCACCATCATTCTCACCCACGAATCTTGAGATGAGAGAACATTAGCCGTCGTATCATTTTTACGCTACATTATGGCGCCTCAACGTTTTTTGTGAATAATATTTAAGATATTATGGACACGGACTCGGGAATTGATGGGTGAAGTTCGTGTGGTGTGATGTATGGATTGATACAGAAATATTATTAATTATATCATAATATTGTTTATGTATATGTGTGCATACATGAGGTCAGCGATCACGCCATTAGAAGGTTGGTAAATATTAATTGTCGTAATTTTTGGCATATTTGTGACATTGTTATTCTTGAAAGAAACGGTAATTATTTTTGCGACACAGGCATTTCCTGGCGTCGGTAACTAAAACTAATGCAAATAAATTTAAATAAATGAAATTAAAATGATTCATGATTTTGACAATAGATGGTGTTGCGTGTACACGATTGTTTGCGTCTCGGATAATTTATAAATAAGTAATTTAATTCTGTTTACAATGGAGATTAACAACATTAACAGTTAAATTATTCAACAAGTGGCGAGATAGGAGTTTACAAATGGGATTTGAAATATGACGGAACCTCTGACGTCAGAGATTTCTTGTATAAGATAGAAGAATTGTGTAGAAGCAGGAGAACAAAAATAGAGGATGTTGTCCTCGGATTTGGTGATTTGCTGGAAGATTTATATTTCATATTTTATTTTTACGTACAGCCTGAGTCAGATTGCTGCATCACTAAATATAACAACATTTTAGTCTTTCACTAACATATTTTTGATGTACGTTTATTTATTCACTACTGTCGCTAGATGGCATATTACATCTCTACTATTAAATATTCTATTTGTAATTCTTATATTAATAAAAAAAAAAACAACTAGCCCGATTATACAGCGGATTACATGCATTTCGCTATTGAGGTGAGTTTTCATAAAAATTATCCAATTATCATTATTATTTGCATAACATTCATAATTCATACTTCGCCATTTATTTGGAGGTTAGTTGCATATTTGAGACTTTTTTCGTCAATATAAACATAGTTCAGTCATGTTTTATTCTTCGCACTGCACGTACGTCGGGATCTCCCGCCGAATTCATTCTGAACGGTCAATGTGTGAAGGCCGGTTTGTAAGGGTCCGGACAACTAGTTGGCCGGAGCGATCTCGGGTCAACTCGCCGAACTAGAGCCAATGTTGGCTCAACGCGTACGCACTACCCTTCTACACAATCGCCCAAGCGTTCGAGTTGGGAGATTGGGCGATCGCGTAGTCATGGCATCAGACGCAAAGTTTAGAGATTTACGATGGGGCCATTTCATTTATGGGATTTAAGCACTATCCAGAACAATTTGTAATGGATTCTTGAGCTAGTGAAGGTTATGAAGGTTTTCTGTAATGTGCGAATGTGTAGATATCTCGGTGATGAGTCTTGCTGCAGCATTAAAAATGGATTGAAACTTGTTAAAATAAATGCCGTTAGGTACAACAATCGAGACGTGAGACCACATAGGAGTTGATAGGTAGTTTTGTTGCCTCCGTAGGAAGGTTTCTACGGACTGACTTAACTTGTCTTAGGTGAAAAAAGGTGCTTACAATTCTATGTACTTAAGCTTTTAGCGAAATTAACACCAAATACTTTTTGTTTAATGATTAGTTTCATATAAGTACGTTGTTATAAAAATAACAAACAGTATAAGAAATGATAGTACATTTCTAGACACCCCCGTGTGGGAGAAATATGGAAAACCTTGCTTGTTGAAAATAGTGGTAAATACAAAATAACAAATGAAATTATGTAAATTGGAGGATTATAATAAGTTTTTATAATGCAGTTACTGTCGCGGGAGGAAAAACATTCTAGTGTGTCATTTTATAATATTCTCCCCATTATATATGATCAAAGTGTTTGGAGTTTTCTGTGCATTATATTCACAATGATTTCTTGTTCTTTCTTCCATCGCTACAGTATATCTCTTAATCCCGATTTTAATACACAATAAAAATACTTATAATAATAGTAATAATTGGATGACTTGTATAGCGCCGTTTTTTGTGAAAAATCACCTCAAGGGAGCTGTACAAATACTACTTCCTATTCTTTATCTAATTATGTACAAACAGATACAAAAAACATACTTACCTGGCAGGTTGCTTCAGATGAACACAGTTTTATTAGAAAATTTAATTATAGAGACGACAGTTTTACAGTAAATGCTTCCAGATATTCCTAGTGGAATTAATTTTTTATTTTATTCATTTCTATTTAATTTTAACATTTTAAGGTAAGGTATAGATGTGAAAAATATTACAGATTTTTTTTCATAGTCCCCTATCACTAGATGATCCTGTGCTGAGGCGAACCAGGTTTTGAGTAAGGGAGTTTAAACGACTTCTATAATTCAACATCAAGGTTTGGGTAGGGTATTTAAGGTAACTTCTATGACGTTGTTTTAAGAATACCACTCAGGTCTTCTTCTGTTAATTCCTTAAGCCAAGTTTTGCTGGACTTAATGCAATTATCGATTGAATTACTTTGTTTGATATTAAGTAGGAGTTTGTTGTACAATTTGACTGCTAAGAATTCACAGCTTCTTTGTCCAAAAGTAGTACACAAGCTAAATGTACTGTACCAAGGGGGAAAAGATGGACTTGATAACATCCACGCTGGTCACCAGTATAACAAAGGGGAAAGGACAAGTTGGATGCTGGTGAAAAGAAGGCAGTTTATCTCACCTCGAGGCCAGAAGCAGGGCTGATCTCAGGTTCCACCGTGGTTAGCTCAGCTGGTAAGGCATCTCATCTCCTATCTCAAAGTCGAAGGCCGGCCGCAGCCTTATCGGTGAAAGGTAACTAACTATTCGAATAAGAGATGTGCACTTTCTAGTCAGGGCTTATTTAAGGTAAAACATTGGCAGGTAAATTACATACGGGATTCACAATAAAAGGGCAGTATCTAATTTGATACCTGATAAGCTCTCTCTGATGAATCGCCAACCGGACATGTTATTCAAGGCCACAGTTATTAACAGCACATGAAAGAGGGTGAATCAAATCTGTTTACATAGCGGTTGGCGACAGCAGTCACGATTCCGTTGGTGTAAAGTGTGCAGACTAGGGACTTTGGATTACACACATACAATGGCAGACAGGACACAGCGAGTTATTGCAATGGTCACTGGATTTAATATTTAGGTACAATGCAGAGGTAGCAAGGCGTTTATAATGAACTGATGCAATAACGGGCGGCCACGTGCCCAAGGCACGCTACCACGCACCTGATGACTTCGTGTCTGGATGTGGAATGCTCAAGGGTGATCGCATAGCGAGCCCACGCCGTAATGGTAGCCGGAAGCTATCTCCCGTACCTTGTTTCATTGGTCAAGAACAATGACGGCCGGCGAAAATGTGCGTTTTTGATTGGAGCGCCGACGAGCGGCTAGATGTGTGTTTATTTAACCAGCGGCTTGAAGTATTATTCTTCCAACGGCTAGATTCTTCTAATTGTGTTACGTAACAGTATATAAATTACACTTAGAGACATTTAGCTTGTCTAGTTGATTTGCTCTGGTATTATGATTATGAGGAGCGATAGCCGTTTTGTACTTTTTGACATGATTAAGCAGAATATTTTTGACAAAGATTTTGTTTGATACTAAGTTGGAGTTTGTTGTATAATTTTGCAGCTAAAAGTTTATTGGGTCTTAGTAAACGTTTAAATATGTATGTATTAGAACAAGATTGGTGGGAATAACATAACATCGGGTAGGTATTTATTACATATTACTGTATTCATTTGTATTGCCTATTTTTGGCATTGCTTTACGTGTCGTGCATGAAAACTATATAAAAATGCATTATGCTGAAAACAATGAAACGAAAACAATGCTGATTTTGAAAAAGGTGAAACGAGTCATAGGGGTGTGGGAATCATGTCTTATTACGTCTAAAAGGGATCGAAATGACAATCTTGTCTCCTTTAATGGAAGAAATCTTCCCAACAAGCCCTCCATTGATATGTTTGGTGTAACTTTAAGTGACCAGCTCAGGTATAGGGGCTCCATCGAAGTCTGAGTAAAGTTAGACTCTAAGAAGCTGGGCGTATTGTACAGAGCCCGCAGATACTTTAACACTGTAGAATTTGGCAGCCACCTCTGGTCGGGAGTCCCAAAATATCTGAAAAAAACTCTTGACTCTTTGCAGAAACGGGAGGTCGGTTTGATAGATTCGCCTATCTTAACAAACGGGTTGCAATTGTTGTACCTACTACAAAATCGACAACAAATGCGAAGTTGATTCACATGTGTTCCGCATGTACTACGAGTTTTCTGACACTAGGCGTACGCTACTACTTAGAGTAAATTGCGCAAAATGTGAAAAAAAAAACCATAAAGGTTCACCAAAATAATTTACATGAATCTCGCCGAGTTTTCAACCCCCCAACTACGGCCCGGAACTAAGAAACTGTTATGCCATGGCGGTTATGTGTCAAATAAAAAATATTTTTATACATTTAAGAAGACGGTATTAACACACCTCAAATGAAATATGAAACAAAAAAGACACAGAAAATAAATAGGTATAAGTCGCACCTGGGAATCGAACCGAAAACCTCTGTCTTACCGGGATAACGCTCTAGCCACTGAGCTAACGTGACCTTATTATTTTACCTACAAGAAAATAATCCACCTGAATAGTATGCATAGGTATTTCAAATTTCAGAACAATAACCAAGCAAAAATAAACGGAAATCGATCTCACTATGAATACGTGCATTGGATAACGATTTATTATTAGAGTGGTTTTTGTTTTATTTATTTTATTTTAGTTATTTGTACATTTAAGTTTACACAATCAATAATTATAACCTATATACCATTACATGGAACTAATTATTCTAACTTATATACTATTGGGTAATTTTCATATGACTAATGAAAACTTAAAACCTAATGGATTTTTTTCGTGCTTAAATTTATGGTTTTACAATCTATTTTTAATTTATTTATTGGTGTAATTTTGATTGGGACTGGCAGAGTATTATAACATTTCATCCCTTTATAAAATAAATTGCGTATTGGCCTTTTTCTTTTTCGGTAGTCTAATTTCCTTGCACGTTCTTGTATTATGTCTGTGAATGTTTATGTTGTAAATAAAATTGTTAGAAAAATATTCTGTTAACAAGTTGTTTCTTATTTTATGTATAAAAATTATTGGTTTCATCGTCAGTGTTCGTTTTAGTAAGTATCGTTTTTCTGGAAATTTTTGGATGTATTCCTTTCAAAAAAGAATTCACAATTTTCTTTTTGATAAATTTATCTTGTTTTGTTTGATATATTGTTTTTTTTATTTTTTTATTTTATTTTATTAAGTGAACATTTGCAGAAATTATTCCAATGACATAAGTGCATTACATTATTAGTTTGTTAACAATGTTTGTTACTCGTACATACTTATCAGCATTTTGAATATATCAATATTAATGTTAAAAATGTCGACATCAGACGTTAGCTCTTTTAAGTAAATGATAATTCTTCCTCGAGGCATTACTAATGATATATTAGTTCTGCATCTCGTAACAAAGAAAGATCTGTGTACACGCACACTTGTAAAATTGTCAGGGACATAATTGGCAATTTTCGGTATTGCTGATATGACTGCTTAAAATGTTATAGGCCATTATAAGCAAAGCAGTTTTCCATCTGTTGGCAAAGTTACTAATACCCGGCATCCCCGATAAGAAGGCTGATGGATACAACCAGGGATAGTACCCGAAGTCTCTAAAATATAAATATCTCATAAATCTCTTTTGCACATTCTCCACCATCAAACAGTGGGTAATATCCTCTGGTCCCCATATTACAGAGTGACTTTTTAAAATATTGCGTACCAAGTTATACTATAGTAAGCGAATCACAGCGGAGTTAGAAAATTGGATGGAATTGGGTTATGCCTGTCTGGCTGGGAGGAGTTCCCGTGTCGAGATCGAGGTATTTGCAGAATTCTAAAAACCCACGCCTCAGCATCGACAAAACAAAAATTGTCTAGACTTTCAAAATTATCTGAGCTTTTACGAGTTCCTTTAGTAGATTAATCAACAAACTAAGCTTTAATTCAAAACGAAAATTGGTTCCGGTTCAGTCGGCGGGAAAGTTTTTTAATCTTCTCTTTAGTGAACTTTCATATTCATGTCTCCTTTGCCGGACTATTTAGCTTTCTGGGAGAGAATAATTTTAGTTTTAATGTCACATGTATGCTGCATGAAATATATACTTGGATATAGAGACAAGACTATTCGTCCTACCTTTGTACGTATGAGGATTGAATGCTTGAACAAATACGTTCTCTTTTTGTGTTCAAATTTTATGTGCGCAGGGTGACTGGTACTTGATGAGATATACTGAAGAAAATAATGGAGATGAGAGATGTATTTTTATTTAGTTGCTTCCTCATTAATAAGGATCGTGACCTCCACTCCAATCTCCTACGTGTACAAGGCTCATCCACTCCTTGCGATCCTGCGCTGCGTGGAGAGCTGCGAACACCGACGTTCCGGATACCTGTAAAATTTTGTCACTCCAACGCATCGGCGACCTTCCTCTGCTTCCCCTGTTTTCCACTTTACCAGTGACCGTGAGCTTCTCTAGGTTGTAGTTCCCGGTTTCGTCAAGCAACACATCCAAAGAATCTGAGGACACGCTGTAGGCAGACAGTTGATAGCCGTTTGTGGATGGCAACCTCTTCCAGAATTGATATATTTGTGCGCCTGGCTGCCCATGGAATCCTGAGCATTTTCCTCCACCATCACATTGCGAGAGATGTACAAGCGGCCAAAATCACATATTTTTTTATTTATTTTCGTATGTCATTAAAATACCTTAATTTATAATGATACTGTGTTATTTATAATAGAATAATAAAGTTGTTTTGTTTGGCGTTTTATAATGTGAAGTGTGGGGTAGATTTGAGAAGGTGATGCTGTCTATAGAAAATTATAAATTTCGTGATCACCTCAGTAGAAAAACATGCTCTGAGGTGTTCATGTATTTGTAATAAAGGTGATACAAGTATTGATGGATATATTGGCTTTGTTTTATTATTTACAGCCGTTCTCCCCAACTTTTCGAATGATCAATCTGAGCCACCGATTAGCCAAGTGTTTTGTTAAGTATTCGCTCTATTTGACTGTCTCCAAACATTTTTTATCTTTGAACTTCCTAAATTGTCTATGAAAGACTCGCCCTCTTCTATGGAAAATATAATTGTACCCCCACACGTTCATAGTCAATAAAAAGATATTAAAGTAAAAACTTTCAATGTTAAATTAACATAGACGAGTTAATTTTCTATTTATTATGAATACACATTATTTGTATTAAATATTGTAATACAAACACCAACATTTTATATTCAAAAAGTGTATGTTAAAAATAAAGTGTTAGCTTGACTTTTACTAAAATGCCGCGAAAACGGAAGTAGACTTTTTTGACGTTTGTCTTTCGTGCGTTCTTTCAATTTTCAATCAATAATTGTCAATAATATTTTCATCGTCGCTGTCTTCATATTCGCTGTCCATACCCGCTATTGATATTACATAAAAAATATCTTCATTTTCGTTCTCCATATTCAAAATTGTCAATACACAATAGATACAAAAAATAGTTCCGAAGCTAATGACGTTTGACCATAGATATCTATAACATTTGACGTTTACGCTGTCATTTGACACTCTGTTGACACTTTTTATAACTAGCCTTTTACTGAGGAGAACTTTAATCCACAAAAATCGATAACTTAAGATGATCGTAAGTTTGACTGAAAATTTCGTTGGGAAAGGCGAATTTTTGCATTTGAACAGTGCTGAGGCAAAATTTCGGCTCAGCAGTTGCTCAGTAAGGTTGGGAAGAACGGCCATTTGCCAAGTTCTTGAAAAAAGAAGATACATGTCATGATAGACAGTTTAGAGTGAGTTTGATAAGTGGAAGGTATATTTTT
>JAHDVE020008658.1:0-36080 GCA_022606495.2 Halesus radiatus | reverse complement strand
GTATCCTGATGATTCCGTCGTTTTCGAAACATATTGATATATACTTATTAGAAACAGTGGAGTAAAAAAAGTCATTCTTATTAATTTATAAATAATGACGCCATAAAATAACTATAAATCTATTGAAGAAAATATAAGAGTAAGTAAACATTATCGATTTAGCACATATGTCATTATTGATCCACCGGATTGAAGAATGTCGGGGCCAATTTCTCATTAAAATTGGAAGTCTGACGGGATTCCAGGATGATGGCATTTCTGGAGTCTTTGATTCTCTCGTTTTCGCCACCCTGCTTCTTATTAGGGCTGCAAATCCAGGAATTCGCCCTTGCGTAAACATAGAGAAACTGCATTGCCTCAGAAGTCCGAACATCATGCGGCATGTGTTGTTGTATTGTATCCAAAGCCTTAATGTAATTCTTCTTTTGAGGTGGCCCAAATCTCACACATGCAAAATGTAGTACGGAAAGACAAAAAGATTTTTACCCGTGAGCTGCAGAGCTACTTCTACTTAGAATGATTGATTTTAGAGTTAGCACTGTTCTCAGTATTTCGACGTGATTATCATCCATTACCTGCTGGTGATGATGTGTCCTAAGTATTTGGTTACTTCTATAATTTTTGGGAATGTTATTTTCTTACTGTTACACCTATATTTTAGAAAATCTTTTAAATTGTTGAATATCCCCGAAAAATACTATAAAGGTTTTTCTTTAAAATGTCAAGAAGATATTTTCAGAAAAATAGACAGGGTGTTCTTTAATTTTTTTCATAAACTCTAACATTTAATTATTATTCTTTTTTTTTACAATAACTCCACACAGGAGGCCCAGAGAGAAATAATTCCCTTCAAGACCTATATCGTCTTTGGGGAAGCTGTGTAGACGGACTTTTAAAGGATGGGAAGGAGTGAACCTGGGTCTTGAAGAGACCCATATTGTACGAGGGAGGAAACACAGAGGCCAGCAGATCATTCCAAAGCAGAGCTGCTGAACAGAGGAACGAGTCGTAGAAGCAACCCGTCCTCACGCGGAGGATTAGGCGCGCCTTTGGCGTGTTTCTCGACTGTCCACCGGTGCCGAAGGGATCAATGACGTTAGTTCCTCAGAGCATCATTATTTATTTATTTTTTGCATACCTTAATTTTCTTTTTTTTAGTACAATTTCGGAACCCACCGAAAAGAGCTTCAAAAATAAATTAAAAGTCAAAATTAATAAAACATCTTACAACTCGATATTTTGATACCACATATTTAATTCCTTAGAACAGGCAATATGTCTATCAAGGCATTAATATCAACCATGCAAACATAATGCAACTTCAACTTACATTCCCCATTTGATGATAAATTATTATGTTTTGCAAATAAAAATGTTCCCAATGTAAGTAAATAAATAAATTTTAAAAAATTAAAAAAACTTCCATTTAAATACCAGTAGAAAAAAGACAGCATTCCCACCTGACGTCTGTGCTCCAAAGATTGCAATCAGTTTGTTAAGATAGGCGAATCTATCAAACGAACCGCCCGTTTCTGAACGGAATTTCAGCTGTTAAAAAAATATACCGAGGAACGATTGCAATTGAAAAACTATTTTAATATTTTGGAAAATACGCCTTGGACGGTCAGAAAAGGTCTAACAAGTATTTCTGATTTGATATTGATACATTTTAAGCCTGCGTGGATTAAAAAAATGTAATATATATACTTTCAAGATATTATACAAAAATAATAAATAATAATCTCCCACGTTCCACTTCCATTTAAACGTGACAAACGTATATTAGTATATTATATGCATAGAATAAGGAGCAAGAAGTGTGTGGCAAGACATAACTGTGTGACGTTCCGTCTTCTCTGCCCAGCTCTGGAGAAATGGTGTTCCATAACATTGTACAAAGATTGTACGTGCCACAGTTTGATAATAACTTTAAGCGAACCGAAATGGCTGTCACGTGTGCACGTAATTAATTATCTAAGCAGAACTTTGCTATGAATACAACCTTCAGTTAAATGAAACATTAAAAACAAACAAACAAAAAAGTTTTGTTAGTCCTCAATGTGAAACACAAAAACATTATCAAATGTGCCTCATATATTTTTTATCGTAAACATGACAAAACTGGGAGATATGGTGGACATGGAGGGGGTTGGTTACGATTAGAATTTGACTAATATCATTGTCTAACAAAAAATTACTTACGAAAATCACCATTTTAACCAAATGCTTTCGCTAGAATGTTCCAACTAACCATATGCTATTGTACCATCGATTTTTAATTTTGTCTATACAGACAGAATCGCACTTTCGCATGCCAAGCTAACTCTTTATCGTACTTGCAGAATGCAACCCTAAATGGTTTATTATCTAAAATCACGATAGAGAATAAAAATATGAGTATATTTCTCCCGTATAATACGAATAGCTGTAAATGTACGACATCTTTTGATTTAATTAAAAAAAGCGTCATATAAAAATTCCATTTCCAATCGAAACCAAAGAAATCTTTTAAATGTTCCTGCTTTCTTATAACTTTGAATAGTTTTTCCGCAAGATATAGCAAAGTTCACGCCCTACAGTTTTCCAAAAGCAGTTGGCAATTTAGCAAAGATTCAAATCATAGTGAGCAGTTTCTGAAAGCGTAAGTAAACATACTATTCAGGAAAGATTTTCCCTTTAGTAAAGTTTCAAACCAAAGAGCTCTCCTTGGGTTCATTGCAATAATAAAAAAATCAAACCTAGCAGGTTCATGTCTGTGGCCTTCTTGATAACGGAGAACGGCACCCATTCTAGTTCGCCCAGCGCGCACCAGGCGGCGGCGTTGATGAGCGCCCACAGACCATCAGCGCCATCTGGGAGATTTTCAGCGATGAACAGAGATGCTGATAGAATCTGAAAGAAAAATAAACTTATGACGAATGTTGCATAGGAAATTTTTGTGAATGAAAATGAACATCGATGAAATTTTTTATAGACTGAAGGAAATTTGTAACATTGCAAGAAAAGATATTTTATACTAAAAATAATTTCTTAAAACGATTGGTTTTCACTTTGTGGCGTCATTATTAATAAATGAATTAAATAATATACTTATTGTTCATACGTATTACTCCTGATGAAGAAAGCGTCGCTTTCGAAAATTTTTGATATATTTGTATTAATAAAGTGGTGAATGCAAAGTATTTTATTTAATTAATTTATATTTAAATTTGTTAATCCGTTTGAAATCTCTCAAATGGTGAGGAGTGGCAACATGAAATTTGGAGAGCGTTTTTTGTCTGAAACGTATAGGTCAACAAAACTAATTTCTACTCGCCACGCCATTCCCAGATGCCAATGATCTATTCCACGATATAAAAATAATGCAAGGCATTCGCAGGAAATTTGCTAAACTTCTGGCAGGTCCATTGTAACCTCTCCCTCTATCTTATAACCAATACATGAAACAGAGGGAGATGCGCAAATAATTGGACTCGCAGTGAAATGACGCTGGAAAAGCCAGTTGGACATAGCATAAAATCGTATCTAAGATTTTTTTACTTTGTCTGAGATAAGTACTACTATTTAATCGAATTTTATTATTGATATCATCATCAAATATTTACATGAAGGTATCATGAAAAGATATTTATCATCTCCAGTACTCAATGATGTCGCACTTCTGTTTGCCAAGAAGGTTTGAGAAAAGAATAATAAGAAAAACTACGTACGAGTATTTCGATTGAATTTGTCGAAAACAATAAAAATGTCCTCATAAGCCTTCGAGTTCCACAAAAAAATTTATGTTAGCAAGTTGAGAACCGCATACATTATAGTGTTATTCTTCGGCGGTAATATAATATTTCCACAAATAATAATATTACTTGTGGAAAGAAGAATATATTTTGACATTTCATCCGGCTGAGGAAGGAGGCTTAGCCATTTGACATGGATAAAAATAGAACGATTTAGAGGGAGTTATTTAGATAGGCCGGAACTTTGAAGTAGCGGGAACTTTCTGTTTGATCAGTGAACCCGATCGATATGGGTGGAACTGAATTATTAGAATTACGTCGTTCTCTGAGAACTGAATCTACAAAGCTCCCACTGAAATACGACAATATATTCGGTAACCTTTTATTCATGCTAAGAACAAGGAGTTTGGAATTGTTTGTTCTTTATCTGTTGTTTTCTTTCAATCAAAACTTTTTCCGCGAAAAGGGGAAGGATTTGACATTTTAGTACAGTACGCATATGTAATACAGTAGTGACAAATATAAGTAAAAATCCAGATTACAAGGAAAACGAAAAAAAGTATACAGTAATGAGAAACAAAGAAGAAGTAATTAATTGAAATATATCAATGAAAATTTTAGTGATTACCATTACACCCAGAGAATGTTTTTTAAGACACATACACATACTCAAAGACAAAATATAATATACATCTTCAGATGTTTAAGACATATTCTAAACGGTGACCCGACAGTTGATCCCTCGACAGTTGGCCTCCCGACAGTTGATTATTATTTCTGCTTTATGTTTATGATAATATTGAAATATTTTCAACTGAAAAATATAACATGTAAATAAACAAATAAGCAAATAAAAATAACACATCCCCTATACACAATAGTTCAGCTTAAATATGGGGTAAATCTTTTGTAAGAATTATTATTTAATTATAAAATACCACTACTGAAAAAATATATACTAATTAACTTTAATTTTATGTTTTTTAAATTATGTAACATTCCCTTTTTTGAATAAATGTAATAAAACATAAAATCAATAATTGACTCGTTGTAGTCAGTGGAATTAGCATATGTACGTAATATATATGTAATATTAATAAAACTGCTTAATGTCAACTATTAATTTTAGTTTCTAAATGTGAATCCTGTACACTGAGCGTACAGCACCGGAGCTCCAGGTATTAGCACCGTAACGGAAGGGTTAAAACGTTTTATCAGAACTGACACGCACAAATATCGTGTATCACCATTTTAAATTATAGCTAAAATTACACGTAGGTTTGATCAAATGGATGATCTATTTTTATATATTTCTCCGCGTCGAGATATGACGAAAGACTCTATAAATTCTTGAAATCTCAATCTATCTGAAGTTGGTGGACAAATATTTACCGAAAATGTAAATAAAAGTGCAAAGATGTTATTTTCTGATTCCGCTGTTGGTATTTTTAATATCTCCGGAGATGTTCGGATTTTTAGGATCAACTCAACATATCTGTTATTTTATCTAACCTCAAAGTCGTTTCAGAAACTTTGTAGGCGTATCAATCCAATGAAATAATATTATCTTGACATTTAAGTTAAATAATTTTATTTTAAACTTACGTTGATCTCATGGTTTGCATTTCAAAATGATCCAAGTGTTTCAGAAGGCGGTCGCAGAATATATTCTAAAAATGAAGAGTTTTAGTAAATACATCCTACTAAGTAACCCATAATTTAGTTTATGCAAGGGTAGGCGGATATGAACGAGCGATTCAAAACTCTGCCCTGTAATATACTTCTTACTTCATCTATTCATATTATTCCGACAGTATTGCCCTGGTGAAAAACTATCATTCACAATCGAATAGTTGCTTTAAATTACTTCCACCGTGCTTAGTATAATATGATTTGAATATCAAGGTGTGTACCAATCTTATTTATTTATACTTAAAACACGGCAATGCCATAGTCCCACTAGCTCTAGCCAGCTAGGAGCAATTGTTTTATTTATTTATTATTTAAGGAGAGAAGACAGATGCAGACAGTAATAATTCCTCACAGGTTAATTTGGTTAACGTGTAGCAGACAAATAAATCCAAAAAAATAATTTCTTAACAAATTTATAGGAAAAGGAAAGAAATTGAATGCACAGTGTTAAACAAACAATCTTCACAGATACTTTTTTAGAAGAATTTGAATAGAAAATTGTAAAATTAAAAATTATGTTAACAGGGAAATGATAAAAGTACGCAGAAAGTATAAGGAAGGTACGTAAAGCTTTTTTTTTAAACATGAAAACACCTTCATTTTTCTACTAAAAGTATTGCACGCATCAAATAATGTCAGAATCGATCGAAGTTTGATTTTGATTGAATAACTCGCACATTCTCCTGATTGGATCCCGGACACCAATATTTGTGCACATCCAGCTAATGTGGAATAGGTCGTTGGACCAAGTTTTTATTGGTGGTATTATATAGTTTAGTAGTATGAGCAAGGTATAACAGGTTGTTGGGACTCTTGTGCGGTATTCACATAAAAACTCCCCAGTTATTTCACCGTTCTTCCGCTATAACTTTCAGAATATACTCGAGGCCCCTTTCTTAGAAAAAAATCTATTTTTGCAACCATTAATACTTGGAGGGATTCCGTCACAATGAGTAAAATCAAACCAATTTAAAACTTTATTCCACTGGTTAGTTAAAAACAAATGGAAATAAAGTTTTCATATCTCTCTCTCGGATTTAATTCATGACGCTTTAAGGAATTTATTAGATTTATATTATCATCTAGATGGTTCTGGTAGCAGATGTATCCATCATCTCTTACGACCCCTCTATCCATCAACATAAGGTGGTTAGTGAAATAAAAATATACTAAACTAAATGAAAAATATAGTTCGACCACAATCAAAAAACCATTCCCTAGTCCGTCCGGAATGAATGGGGGGTGCGGAAAGGTACTGCCACATGGTAAGCCCGTTTTACATACTCTTAAAAATTATCATTTCTAATGTTCATTTTTTTGGTAAAGAAATACGTAAAACTCGAACATTTACCATACATATTTTTTCATAGTTTTCTACATAATGAACCACCCTTCACTCTTTATTTTGAAGCAGATAACAAAATGCAAGAATTTTATGTCTTAATTGACACTTTTTCCAACAAAACCAAGTTTTATGAAAAGTTTCCTCGCGTACTCTCTGTGGCTATCTAAAATTATTCAATCATTTGAGTCAACCTGAAGTTTTTTTAATGTCGGATTTTTTTCTCAGCATGTATTGCTCCTTACGAAAATCATCAGCAATAATTTTCTTCTTGTATGGAAATTATTTCCACTTTGGGAGTTGAAGATAATACATGAATAGTTGATTCACCGGTTGCCTCACTTTGTGATTGCTACATGTTCGAATATTGTACGTGTAAAATGGGCTTTTTCGAGTTCCAGCACAGAACTGTCGCCTACGAGAAGTATCGAAATACTAATAAGTCCCGCCCATTCTATGCGTAGGAAGAGGCCTGCGTCATGGTTTTTTGCTTGCGGTCAAGTTATATCAGTGTTACTTTACTTGAATCAAATCATCTTTAATAAATATAAACGCCAACTAATTATTATCTTACTGGATTTGATATAAATAGGCATTTGAACACAACTTCCTGCTAGAAGTAATAAGGCCACGCCAGCGCAGGAGAGTTAATTGGAAAATTGCAATGCGGGGGATAGTACCTAAGCTCTTTGAGGCTTTATGGCCCGAAGACTGGCTGGGTATGGCCTCCCATTGTGGGACGCAGCGTTGTAAAGGTTCAACTTCAAATTATTTTATATTGTGCCGGCGCATTTAGCATTTATATGCCATCTGGGGAATGATTATGAAACCTTTAAATAGATTTTATGAACTAATTTGAACATTTTATTGCCACATTGAATATTTTAATATTAATTTGTAACTAAAATAAACGTTTTTTTTGCTTAAGAATTCCTTTTTTTTAATGAACTACATTTCCAGGTTACAAACAAACTGACAGTATTTGAAAATCTCCCACTATTAACTAACTAACCATCACGCCGTTTCTCCTCAGGGGTAGGCAGAGGGGAGGGACTGCCAAACACATTGATCTTGGCATACACTTCTTGCTTCATTCGCATTCACACATCATCTTACATATTCTCTTCTGTTATTCAAACTTCTGACAAGGCCCCGACTTAAGTATTTGATTCACTTGATCGTGCCATGTCTTCCTCGGGCATTCCCGGCTTCTTCTTCCATTCACATTCGCGTAATATATTCTCCTTACCCTCCTTTCTTCGTTCATTCGCTCTGCATGCCCAAACTATCTAAGCGTTCCTTTCTTAATAATACTCATTACACTTATATTAGTTTTCCATTTTTTGCGAATCTCAACATTTTTCACAAGATCATTTCATGGCTTTACTATACATTCGCCTCAGAGATATCATTTCTACCTCATTCAGTCTACTTTCATCCTTCCTCTGCTATTTCCGTGCCCCATTGTCATATATCAGGCTTGGTATCAGCGCTATTAATAACATTTAATCGATTATAAATTATATTTAATTGACCATTAACACTTTTTCTGATTTCTAAAATTTCAAATTTGTAAAGTGGTTGTAGTTGTGTAAATTTTTTAAACCTTTATTTATATCATATAATTGGTTTCCAAAAAATAATTGTAAAATTTTTTCATGTTCATAATTTGTCTATTCTTACATTATTGTGTTCTATGTTTATCATTATTTTTTAGTATTCTGTATATTCCTGATGAGGAAAGAATCACTGTAGAAACATGTTGATATGTTTATATTAATAAAGCGGTGATTACGAAGTAACATTTAATTCATTTACTAATAATGATGCCACAAAGTAAATACGAAGAAAATACAACAATGTTCGTGTGGACATCTAAATGCCAACAGGCATTTGAGTCCGTAAAACAGATTCTAACTTCTGATAACGTTTTGTGACATTACAACAACACAGTTCCGATTAAATTAATTCGTGATGCTAGTGATCAGGGCATATCTGCAGTAATTGTTTATTGATATAATATTATCACACATTATTTAAAAAGTCAACTATTAAATGTGGTATTGGGTCGTACAATGACATCAGGGAGTTAAATGTCCCCTTACGGTGCCAGACACTCGGTTAGTTGAGCCAACATTGTTGCTCCTAACATATTCATATTTAACATTATTTTATAACGCTAAGATGTATTTTGCAGTATAATCAACCACAATTAATAACTGTTGATAGATTGTATTATTATTTTTGGCTTAAAAAGCAATATTGTTACGAATTTGAATGGGGAAACTTGGAGTCCCGCAACGTAGATCGCGTTATAATATGGCACCGTAAAGGAAGTGTTAAAGAGTAAAAGTTCACGAAGGATATAAAATATATGCGTACATATAAAACATATAGTAAACTTAAGTTATATTAATTTTGCTTGAAAAGATATGATAGTATAGCCTTCTTGTACTTACCTTCCGTATAATTAAATTGATCCGCTACATAATGCGTAAATATTACTAACTTCATGTACTATAGGTACAAGCGAGTGTTTGTAATGCTCAGCCCTGGTGTTGTTACAATTAAACAGGATTTTGGAACGAGTTTTGCATGTTTTTGAAAACAAACTGATGGGACCAATTGGTTTCGCGAGTAGAACATTGACAGACAGCGAAAAAAAAATACTACGTATTAGAAAAGGAAAGTCTAGCTATTTTCGGTGTCAAGAGATTTTTTTCAATATGCGTACAAAAGAAAATTTGTATTAGAATATGATAATAGAGATTTAACACATATTTTTTGTCCAGATATTCCAACATTAGCGAGTAGCAGGCTTCAGCGTTTTGCACTAATTTTGTCATCTTTTTATTACGATATTCAATATGTGAAATCAAAGGACAACCGTGCGGAAATATTTTCCTATATGCCAAGATGATAACATTGGCAATAATTAGGGTGCTGGTATAGAGGGGTTTAACCGCACTACCCATATGAACATACCTTTTACGGCCGCTATATTATCATCCGAACGCAACAAGCCGTATCCCGTACGTCCAGGTACAAAAAAACTATACCCGAAACCCACAAAACATTCGTATACGTCAAGTTTGTTCCTGTGTCATCTCGTTTAGTATTTCAAGATCAGCCGAAGCTAACGGATGTGTTCGGGTATTTTCGTCTCTTCCATACTAGTTACGACGCTAGTCAGTGGTACTCTACATACTCTACATAAAACCCGATGTTTTTTTACCTAATTTTTGAATAATAACCCAAAGGACGGGCGGTTAACAACAAAAAATTGGAAAACGTGAAGCAAGAAATAAGAATCAAAAACTTCGCCGTGGAAAAATGCGATTTAAATTTCGAGTTATTAAAAAGCTCAATCAGTGATTACGGTTGGTTGTGGGAAGTAATAGGATACATTAAAAACAACAGTTGGTCTATGAAAAGGGCGTTACAAGGTAACGTACTAAAGTGGTTCTATTTAAGAGAGAGTGGGGACGGGAAGGAAATGGTGAAATTCGGAGAGTCGGTAAAATTTTCTATCTTTTTTAGCACTCTCCTTCTGAAAAAGTAATGGTTCACCTCATTAAAGAATTCCACGATTCTTCTTGTCGTCAAATTGTCACTCGTATATATATTTAAAGGAAAATCTCATTTTTGGGCGAGTTCTCAATTTAAATATGTCTAAAGCCTGCTTGAAAATTCGAAAGTAAATCAGTTTACGTATATTTTTGCCAACAACAACATTTTAATGTACATTGTAGGTACATTACAGATAAATAAATAATGTGAAAGGCGCTCGGCCCGTTTTAAATATTAACTTGATTATTACAAAATACTGAGAGTTTGTTCCAAAGACGAGGTTTTTTCAGTGAAATCTTAAAAAATAAAAATAGGGATCGTATTATATGGACCTTCACATTTTTACTGACGAGACTACGAAACTGGTGGAAGTTATATTCTTAAAATAATTTATTGAATAATTCCATGTAACCTCCTGTATTCCATCTCGCTATCACATGCGTTTGTGGTCCTGGCCTGGATATCTAGGTAGTGTTGGAAATGAAATGGGGGATTCCATTGCTAAGGAAGCCATTATTCACGTTCCGTTAATTGATATTCCTCTTCCAGTTTGAGACTATTTCCATATTCTAAAAAGTAAATATAAACTTGAATGGTAAAAATATTCTCCAACAAAAGGTCATCAGTACTCATTAATCCAACCTTTTATTCCTGTCAAGCCGTGGTTTCATAAATACACTTGCATCCCTGAAAATTATTTCCCCCATAACTCGAATGAGACTAGGTCACACGAGGGACGACTCGTTTGTGGGAAAGGTCGTGCCTTTCGGTTCAAATACGTAGTCAGCAAAAGGTAGCAGTCAGTGCCATCTGTAGGTACCCCTATTATTACTGTTGGCTTTCGTTCATGCAAATTGTATGGCTGAAAAAATAAAATTTTATGCACCTTCTCAGTAACTGACTCGTAATATGTATAAATGAAGCGGTTATTCCAAAATTTTATTTGGCCTAGGTAATTTAAAACTAATATCGGAAAAAACCAGCAGATTAGTCATTCTTAATAAAAATTTAGCACGTCTGTGCACGCCACTGTGCTTGTGTGTGCTTGGTTTTTTCGCTGAAGATATGTGAAATTAAATTTTATAACTAGTGGGATGTATTTCATAAAAGTGTTATGTCCGTTCTCTTTGATCCCGACAAAGAAGACGATAAGGGGTCGTCAACAATTTAGTCAGCCGTTTTAATAACATTGTCATAATACGGCCGAGTTCAATCATCTCGAAGGACCGCACTAAAGCATTATTAGTGTCCCGCAAGGAACATTAAACAAGACGGCTGGTAATGGTCACACGAGGCGGCTCCAGCTTCAATAATATGGCAACAAAACCAATTCCACTGTGATAAAATATCACCCACGGTCTCACGGATGATTTAAATCACAGTTTCCCAAACGTAAAAGCCCACCGCCCCTTTCGAAATGGGTACGTTTTTATTACCCCTAAGTCAAATTCCTTCGCTTTCCGACTTGTAATATCATTGACTGAAAAATCCCGCATATCAGTCGAAGCTGATGATAAGTCGCGATTCCATCAAATGTCAAAATGCATTCATCGTCGATTTGAGACCATGTCAAATGCAGATAACACTAAGGTAGAGGAAATTCAAACAAAATTTTTGATTACTATCAAATCGATGATCCGCTATTTAGAATTGTTAAACCTAATCACTCGTCGCAGACTCATTTGCCACATAGTATTACAAATTTTCCTTGGGAATAGTTAGGTGTTGATTTAATGCATTTCAATAACTCAAATTATCTCATAGTTACTGATTATTATTCAAAATATATAGAACATTCAATGTTTTGTTTTTTTTTTTTTACAGTGACTCCACACAGGAGACCCTGTGGGAAATAATTTCCCTCAAGGCCTATATCATCTTTGGGGATGCTGTGTGGAGGGTCTTTTAGAGGATAGGAAGGAGTGAACTTGGGCCTTGAAGAGACCCATGTTATAGGATGGAGGAAACACAGAGGCCGGCAGATCATTCCACAGCCGAGCTGTTGAAAACAAGAACGAATCGTAGAAGCGAGCCGTTCTCATGTGACAAATGTCAACCGTGTGCAAATGGCGTGTTTTCCGACTATGCACCGGTGCCGAACGGATCAATGACGCTAGTTCCTCGGAGCATCTTCCATTAAAATACCGGTAGAACAAGGACAGCATTCCCACCTGACGTCTGTGCTCCAAAAATTGGAACCCATTTGTTAAGATAAGCGAATCTATCAAACGGACCGCCCGTTTCTGCACAGAGCCAAGGGTTTTTTCAGATATTTTGGGACTCCCGACCAGAGGTAGGTGCCAAATTCTACAATGGGGCGCACTTGCGATTTGTACAGGGTCAGCAGTTGTGTACTATTAAAGTATCTGCGGGCTCTGTACAGTACGCCCAGCTTCTGAGAGGCTAACTTTACTGGAGCTTGGATGGAGCCCCCATACCTGAGATGGTCACTTAGGGTTACACCAAGCATATCAATGGAGGGCTTGTTGGGAAGATTGCTTCCATTGAAGGATACTAGATTGTCATTTCGATCCCTTTTAGACGTAATCAGACAATATTGGGTCTTTGAAACATTAAATTCGACGAGGTTATTCTTACCTCAAGAGGAGACCCTCTCAAGGTAACCGTCCATTCTCTGTTTCAAAGCCCTCCGAGCCGTTGGAGTTTGTGTGCCCTTTGGGGGCTTGTCAAACAAAAAGCAATCATGGACTGTACTGTCATCCGCGTAACAATGGATTGGTGCACGTGTCAAGAGGTCATTGATGTGCAACAAAAACAATGTCGGAGATAGAACCGATCCTTGTGGGACGCCAGAATTTATTGAATGCGAGGAAGAGATGAAACCACCAGCAACCGTCTGAATCGATATCTTCCTCAAAAAGTCGGCAATCCACGTACACAAGGAAACGGGAAGTCCGTAAGAAGGCAGTTTGTTGACAAGTCCTCGGTGCCAAATCCGGTCAAAGGCCTTAGAAATGTCCAGTGAGACCGTTTGAATCTCACCA
Organism: Halesus radiatus; assembly: GCA_022606495.2. Classification (NCBI taxonomy): domain Eukaryota; kingdom Metazoa; phylum Arthropoda; class Insecta; order Trichoptera; family Limnephilidae; genus Halesus; species Halesus radiatus. Next base: position 22,737 of record JAHDVE020008658.1, on the reverse strand, counting down.
TAACGTTCCAGGCACCGTCCCAAACATGCGTCACATACGCGAGAAGATCACCGCACGAGCGGTTCCGCCGGAATCCGTACTGGCGGTCGTTAATGATTTTGTTCTTCTCGAGGTATGTAAGCAGTTTGTCGTTGATCACACGTTCCATCACCTTTGGACAGAACTGATGTGATCGCTATGGGGCGGTAGTTGGCCGGGTTGGAGCGGTCACCTTTCTTAGGTATAGGATGAATGACCGCTTTTTTCCAACCAGAGGGCACAAAGCCACATTTCAGGGACATTTTAAAGAGCTTTGTTAAAACTGGAGCGATTTCTGCAGCACACCTCTGCAATACCAGGGCAGGTATTCCGTCAGGCCCACTAGCTTTATTAACATCGAGCCCCCGTAAGACAAGGAGTACATCCCGATGCCGTATCCTCAGCTTTTTCATATAGAAGCCGCAGTGAGGAATCGACAATGTTATACAATTATAACGTGGAAACTGTCGTCATACATTTAAAATTCAATATTTTCCCGTCATGGGATACCAGTAAAACTAGTAAGTGATATTGGGCCACCATTTCAATCAGCCGTTTTCAAAAACTTTTTGTATGAGTCTGATATTAAACATATCACCACCAGCGCAAACTATCCGCAGTCAAACGGTCATGCTGAGAGTTCAGTAAAAATAGTAAAGAACATATTAAGAAAATGCCTTGAATCCAAAAATAATCCATATCTTGTAAAAACAGTACGATTCGAAGATTATGAAAATAAATTTATAGATCGTCAGAATAAAATGAGGAAATATTTTGACAAAAAGGTTCGGAACTTGGCTAAATTGAATATACGAGATAGAGTAGTTTAAAACAAAATGTGTCAAGTTCACGGTCGTTAGCTATTGTAGTAGAAATTATTAAGCGATGCCCAGGGTCATACGTTATCGAAACTCATCATGGTTCAAGGTACCACAGGAATAGGAAATTGTTAAATTTAGACAGATCACGTCAGGAATAATCATCGTCACATAATGGTGAAAGTTCATCGAAGGAAGGCGTACGTTTGACAATGATTTCCATCACATCCCGCTTTATCCAGATCCTGCTACTTCTGATGAGATGACAAGCAATGAGACAATCATTCGAAATCATTCGTAGTTCGGGTAGAATTGTCATTAAACCCGGTAGATACAATCCATCGGATTATAATTAATTGTTTTTTAGTGTATGTCAATAATTGTACGGTTTATTAGTGTCACGAGTAGTGTATTTGTAATAATGCTTGTGTTGTTTTATTTTTTTTTGTTTATAAAGAAAAGAGAGATGTTGGTATTATATATTAATATAACTCTATGGACTACTTCTATAAGTTTGTCTATGATACATAACTTCTGCGGACTCACTTGTAAAACGAGGGTCAACCCAAATGGTCAATAAATGTACTTTTCACTTACAAGTGCGTTTTAATACAACACCACAATAAAACAGACATTGAACGGTTCCCGTGAAACGCCGATGCTCGACCCTCTGCAGCTCTTTGTGACCAATTTGTGATCAGCTGCAGCAAAACGGTTGTGTTTGTTTTAATAATTTTCATTCCACTCGTACTGTATTCAGACAAATCTTTGGATGATACGTATAGCGTCGTTTTTGTGAAAAATGTACAATTTTTTATGCAAATGCTCTATCTTTTCACTAACTATCTATTATTACTACTTATGGCTAACAAATTAAATTCACCTGTAATACCAAATTGTATGTACAATGGATTTGACCAACGAACATGATGCGCGTTAAAATATACATGTTATTAATGTTATGTACATGCATATAATATTATATAGGACCAGGCAGGTCATTTGAGGTAAATCTGTTTATTAGAAAAATGTTGATATGGTTTTGAACGTAAAGGACATAATATTGAAAAACACATGTTATTGGAGATATTATTCAATCCTGGTATTTATTTTAATAATTATTTATACACAATAGGTTACACCCCTTATCAGAAACACCCCGTTTATGAAATGTATTCAGTACTAGATTTAAAAAAAACCTTTAACGATTATTCTTTCGAGGCTGAAAACTTCATGCTCACCATCGCATAAATTTTATTTAAATTTATTCGTATGATGTTTTTACTTTTTCTTTATTGTTTTATATTAGACTGCAATGAGTATTTTTTTGTTGTTGTATTTATAGGTTTATTTTTACTGTTTCAAATTATTATATAAATATATATATATATATATATATATATATATATATATATATATATATATATATATATATATATATTATATATATATATATATATATATATAATATAATATAATATCTGCATTGTTTTATATGAGACTAGCTGATGTGTACATGGCTATGCTCGGGATTTTTTTTTTAGAATAAAGTAATGAAAATGTGAATTTTTGCTTATCCAATGGGTGCCATAATTGATTTTTTATTTCATTCAATTTTTTTTTCAAAATATATTTAAATAATAAAGTTCTTCAGTAGGTACCTACTTTTGTTATCCATTTTAAAAATATTCTACCTAAACAAACCTTCTCTTTTGAATATGTAATCTATGGCTAACCAGGGTGATATATCTATGGGCTAATCTGAATACAACATGACATTTCTTACTAATTTTAAAACGTTATAGCAACAGTTTTACATATTGGACTTCATTCAAACTACTTTTTAAACCTTCCCGGCACTAATAAGAATTGCTGAATAACTGTGCTATTTTAAGTGAAACCGGTTAAGTAATTTTCAGGAAAATCATGGACAGACACATTCATTTTTGTATATAGAGAAGAGATAGACATCGATAATCAAAAGCTTTTAAAAATATATATTATTTAATGTAAAGTGTACATACGCACCCCAAATAGCTAATTTTATATTTCCATGAACCGAAATGAACTAATCGCTGTAACACGGCCCGAGTTAGCGTAGCAAGTAGAGAACATCTTTACCTATTAATTCCCTTAATAATAATAATAGTTGGATGACTTGTATAGCGCCGTTTTTGTGAAAAATCACCTCAAGGGCGCTGTACAAATATTTCTTAACTAATTATGTACAGACAGATACAGAAAACATACTTACCTGGCAGGTCGCTTCAGATGAACACAGTTTTTAGAAAAATTTAATTATAGAGATGATAGTTTTACATGGTTATTTGTTTCTCCTTTTCTATTGATGTTACATTTATTAGATGATCGGTGGCACAAGAAGAGTTGGTATTTATTGAATTATTGGTATTAATTTTTAGGACTGAAAAGTATTCATAAAATGAATTTTAGGACTCGAAAATATCTATAAAATTACTTTACTCGGCGTAAGAAGCTTTTAATAAATATTAACGTTTTTATTTATTTATTTTTTATTTTTTTATTTTACACTTTGGATGTTTACAGTGTTGCGGGCTGTGGACGCATTTGCGCACCGATGCGTGAATTTTTAATTATATTTTTATTTTATTTAATGACTTTAGGTAAGTACTAACCGGCCAGCCTAGCTAAGCAATTTACAGGTGAATTTATGGATACGATTGTCTGAAAAGATGTGTTTTAAGTTTACTTCTGAATTCTGTTGAGTCTTTGATAATTCTTAAGTCATGCGGTAGTTCATTCCAGGCTTTAGGTCCTGACACTCCGAAAGCACGATCACCGAACTTAGTATTAGGTGTGCGCTTTGGTTCCTTCAACCTGCCGATAGCTGATGACGCTGCTGACCTAAGGGTGGACTGTCGTGAGTTGGTATTTTCGGGAATACACAGTTCTGATAAGTAAGCCGGAGCCATTCCGTTAAGTGACTTAAATACCATCCAGCAGAGCTTGAACTGGATTCTTTCAGGACATTTGTATAATATTATAATGTATAATATATTAATGTATAATATTATTTGGGAAACTAACTTATGATTTGCACACAATTTCACTAGATTGTAAATAAATTATCAATGTCTCTATCTACCTACCCACGTAATCCTTATAATAATGTAAGACAATTTTTTAATTATTTTTTTATTAACTTTAAGAAATTTTATAAAACATAAGGCAAAAAGTTCAGATAAACTACTTTTTAGTAGTTTGAGTAACGGAAGCTTGTTATTCAAAACCTTTTAATAAATGTACTCGTACAGTTCACGGTTAAGGTTATAATATATATATAAAATAAAACTATTTGTAACAAACTTAAATCATTGATATTTCATAAGAACGTTTTAACAAAAAATATAAACAAATTAAGTACAAACGAAATTACATCAAATCAATAGTAAATAAAATAATCTTTCCCAATCATCTAATACAAATAGTTTCTTTCAGCTAGCCAAGTTTTCAATATATTTTTTAACTGTTTAGTTTTAATACATTTTTTTTTATTTCAGCAGTTATTTAAACAGGTAGGAATCATGTGATCTAACGTTATTTGTCCATATTTCTTTGTATGCTTAGGAAACATTAATCCTTTATTAAAATTGAGACGAGTATTGTAAGTGTGCTCTAGTGTGTTTAATTCGTAGAACTCCATTAATTTTTTTTATTTTTTATTGTAAATCAAATTTAATAATGTTATTATTAAGTTACACAAGTATTTTTAACCATTTCTTTTTAATCCTTTTATCATTGTGACAGCTGTTTCGGCATTCAAGGCCATATTCAAACTTTATTAAATAAAAAAAAATGTTAATAGTTTTTTTTTTAATTTTAACGAATTTTTCATTGCGTTCACTGCGCCCCCTTCCTGCATTTCAAAATCTTCTTATTGTCCATAGCCATCCCTTAAGAACATTTCAGCATTCCCGGGGGCGAATATGATTACTTTGGGAATCACTGATTTAGACCTAAAAGCACAATGTATCATTACATACGTCTAGATGTTAGGAAAACATCGAAATTTTACTTACTCATCTCTTAATGTTAAAAGGCTATCTATAAAAGGATTGGAGTCTAGAATAGGGCCGGGAGATCTCTCGATCTTCGAATTATGATATTATGTGCGAATTTAAAAAAATGTAAATTCATAAATTTCCTATAAGGGTTTAAATTGTTCCCGACTATTCGGAATCAATGGGACTATAGCATCCCTAATTATATGGTTATGTTATGAGGCTGAAGGGGTTGGGGGAGGGAAGAAGATGGAGAGGAGGAAGGTTGGGAATGATATGTTCTGTATGAACGCACTTTTATTGAATATTTTTAAAAGTTACATAAGCTTACAATTTATCCAAATCGAATAAGAAATATAACTCTTTCTGACGGTTTTACGAATGTTTTACAAAATTTCAAAATATGAAAATAATTTTAGAAAACAGATGTTAATAATTGAAGTCCTTTCCCGGCATGTTTTTTTTTAATAAACTTTAAATAAAGTTTTGTAATTCGCATTTAAAAAAAAAACATAAAAATATTTTGTGAAATACACGATTGACAGAAAAGGGTTGTATTTCTGATTTGATTGTGATAAATGCTAAGCCGATGGTTTTAAACGTAGATTTGAACGTCCGTTTAGGTACCTTAATAAAAATCAATAACCTACAAAATTGTAACTTTTATGCTTGGAAGTAATTTTTTTAATTTATTTATTTTAAATTGACAAATGAAAAAATTATAATACCTGTCAGTAATCGTGCTGCTTATCCTTTGTACCTTTATCAAATATGTCAGGAAACGCAAAGCTCGATTTGAAAGCAATATCTTCAAATAATGCCGGGAGCTTTAATGTAGGTGTTATTTTACCTGGCTCTATAAAATACGTCGGCCCTAAGCCTTTTGTATTAAGGCGATTACTACCCATTTTCTTGAGTGTAAACGGCTTGTAATGGCAAAGCCCTAAACTGAAAACATGCTTTACAATCTCAGCGTGACATCTCCAGGAATCGTCTTATTTAAAGGGTAAACTATGATTAGGGTGTCTTTTGGAGCAGCCCTATAAAACAACAAAGCCTTTTATTGTTTAACTTCATTATTCTTGATTAAGCCACGGAATTACTGGTGTATGTCGTTAGAAGCAATAAAATTATTTTAACGATTTAACGTTGGAATTTCGAAATGTTAAGATAATACTTATAAAGGTCTCGCTAAGGTACATGATAAAGCAAGGGATAGGTCGTATAAACTGAATTAAAATAGCTTTAATAATACGTAATAATATGTTGTGAAAGTAATCAAATTTATCAAAACAGTAGCTAAAAAGTTGAGTGAGAGAAATGCTCTATTTGTCAGGTAGGTTGGGTTGCTTAAATGATGTAATTATTTTGTGGCGTCATTATTAATGTAATTAATAAGAAGAATTTTGTTCATACTACTATTTTTAATATATAAATATCTACACGTTTGACTAGTTTTTATTTAGAATTTATTAAATAAATTCAGAGTTCGCCAACCTTAAATTTATTTTTATTTTTATATATGAATACCGCACAAGAGTGTCAACTGCTCCCAAACGTCTGGAGCTAATGAGATTATGGCATCCCTAGTTGGGGAATGTTGTGAGGCTGAAGGTATTGGGAGGGGAAGGAGAAGGGGAAAGAGAAGGGGAAGAGGAAGGTGGGGAAATACCTGGTTATTCAGATCTGGTCACCAAACACGGCTAAAAGCCATTTCAAGGAACGTTTCATTTCTGAATGGCGGTCTTTCACCAGGGCGACACTGAAAGTATCTTCCACTCTGGAACGTGCGAAAACATACTGTATATTATTTTTAAATGAATTAAGTGTGGAACAACACAAATTAATTAAATAAAATTTAATTGCGCACGCCGGGATTTGAAACCGCGACCTTGGGATTCGTAGTCGAGAGCCTTACCCCTCGACCATGGAGGTGTAAATCTATTGTAAAATCAATTTTAAAAAATACAATATAACCCATTTTTAATAATTTTTAAAACCAGACAGGCAGATAACTAACTAACTAACTAACCATTACGCCGTTTTGCCGCAAGGGTAGGCAGGTAGGCAACTCGATCTTGGCATACACTTCTTGCTTCATTCACATTCATACAAGGTTTCATGCATTCTCTTCTATTATTCCGACTTCAAATAAATTTAAATAAAACGAACACTTTGTTAGTAACCACCAATTAATTGTCATAATTTATGTGATGTCAAACCACAAAGGGATTGCTTCTTATGAAAATATTATTATTCTTATTAATTTTTATACATAAGTCATTTTAAATCCATTAACGATGTTACTTGACTAGTCTAAGTTGCATACCTAATTAACACAGTGAAGTTAGCCGTTATTACCTACATAAAGTAATTAACAGAAAAATTTGGAACTTTTCATAGTCCGCGACATTCTAAAAAATTATAAATATTTGTAATTGTAAATAATTATTATCAAAAATCTCAAATAAAATAATATTTCTAATAAATACCAACTCTTATTTTGCCAATAACCTTCTAATAAATATAATATCTTTGACAAATAGGATTTAAACAGTAACTGCAATATCATGCAATGTGCAGGGTTTTCTAATATACGTGTCCTGTGTGTTCAACATCATATCATCTCAAGCGAAAACGTTAAAATTTAACGTTTTAATCTGGAGTGACATATCAAGTAAGTGTGTTTCTGTTTGTACATAATAAGATAAACCCTAGCAAGTAGTATTCGTGCAGCGCCCTTGAGGTGACTTTTCACAAAAACGGCGCTATACAAGCCATCCAAGTTATATTATTGTTATTATTATAAGAAGTGTGCAAAGAAGGGTTCATGATCTGGCGAAGCCGGTTTATTAAACTATTGATTTGTATAGCTCTAATATTTTAAAGACGCTTTAAAAAAAATACTTACAAAAATACAAATAGAGTCAAACGTAATTTTCTGATTCAGAAAGCACTTAACTGCACTTAAAACACCTCACCTTAGAATTATTTTAATTTTTTTCATCAAGCACATCGATTTATGTTTTTTTAATGAAATCCTCAGCACGGGAAATCCCAGCGAGGATATTATTTTGTTATAAAAAATGAAGATTATGGAACGTTATTATTATTATTACTAATATTAAGTATTGGGAGGAAATTGACATGGAATCGATCATGTTAAAAACATTTAATTTTCTCACATTTTGAATGGAATGATCGTTCAATTTTAGGAGAAATGGATGGTTGTGAGGGAAACACAATGAAACCGCCCTTCCCACTTCATCGTCCCCTAACAATATATTTGGGCAGACACAAATTCGTGTTTACGTGAAAAAATGGGAGCTTCGGTACGAAATATACCTCTCCACGTTCTTCGTATTGGGGTCACTCTGTTGTGGTCGGGAAATTCAGTTTTCGTTCTATTTATATAAGGTTAGATTCAAAGTTAACTTTTTGTTGAGATATAACAAAAGTCCTTTGTTAAATGCCACTTTAATTGTGAGGAGATATAATTCACCTAATTTCTCGACTAGTTCTAATATTGAAGTCGTTAAATGAACGGCATTTTAAATAGTTAAATAGTTACTACCTGTTTTCAGATCTTCATGGCATTAACTCTTTCCTTACTTTTTTTTAATTAGAAGCACATAGGTACATGTACATGACTAAAATATTGCATCTACGTGCTGAAAACGAGGAAAAAAAAATCGGCCACACATAAAACGCATGATAAGTTCATTACAACCGGCAGACCGCTGACTAGTACTGACGACCGCGCACGGTGGCACGGTGAGCAAAACCCCGTACCTTTCTTGCCCATTACCACACCACTCGGGAAGTTATCAACGTACGCAGACATCCGTATATATAAAATCTTTTTTTCTTCTGATCGACGAACAAAACATTTTTTCTGTTGCATTCCATAAATACGTATATATTTGAATTCTTTTATCAAATACATAAATGTATTGCCAAGGAATACCTAATATATGAACTCTGTGTTTAGTACATTTACAGATATATTTAAATAATTTCATACGTGCCAAATCAGTTGACAGCACCGTCCAGGAAGGATTTATTTATTCTTAAATTTATATATAAAAACAAAAACATTACCCACTCATCTCACTCGGACAAAAAAAGATAAAGTAAGATACATGAAGTGAGATCCTTTGCAGTCAACTTGGGGTACACGAATATAATATCCGAAGAAAATAAATTTTATTATTTTTAATTCCACGGAACTAAAGAAATCAGATTCATCAAACAGGGCACGTGGCTTTAGCTATGTTGTGTGACCAGATCTGGATATTCAGGTATTTTAAATATTTCTATTCACATCTACTTCCTGTCCCAAAAATCTTCAGCCTCTAATCCCATGGGATGTTGAAAACCAACTGGCTCCGGGTAGAAATCGTTATTTATCGATTCGTTATCATTTTTAACTATTACTGATGACATCGGTACAATACGTAATATCATATATTTTTTAAACTGAACTGAAACCGTCCCAATGTCAAACCCTTTACAACGAGAATAATTATTGTTAATTCAAATTTAGAAACTGTCATTTCATGGAGGAATTCCATTTTAATGTGAATTTTTTCCTGTTGATAAAAAAACCCTTGTAATTTTCTTCCACTTTTTTATTGTCGAACTGACCGGTTTCACCCTATCACGGCAACTTCATATTGGAAATTTTAAAACTAAATTTATGGTGTACATGTTATTTATGTCAGGAGTAAGTGCCATTGCTTTCTGATATTCTAATATTGGGTAATCTTGTAATATTAGATAATATTGTAACATTATAATAATAGGTAATAATAATAATAATAATCGGATGATTTTTATAGCGCCGCTTTTGTAAGAAATCACCTCAGGGGCGCTGTACAAATATTACTTCCTATTCTTATATTATTCTTATATTACGTCTATTCTACGAATTTATTATTATTTTTTTATTTGTTTTTTTTTTTAATATTTAAGATGTGACCGATGTCTAATGCGTTAATTCGGAAGAACGAAGCAGACAGGTAATATTGTAATATTAGGTAACATTGTAATATTAGGTAACATTGTAATATTAGGTAATATTGTAATATTACTTAATATTAGATAATATTGTAATATTAGATAATATTGTAATATTATGATATTAGGAAATATTGTTAAATAAGGTAATATTGTAATATTAGGTAATATTGTTATATTAGGTAATATTGTAATATTAGGTAATATTGTAATATTATAATGTAAGGTAATATTGTGATATTAGGTAATATTGTAATATTAGAAAGCAATGGGACTCCTGACATAGATGCTATATATACCATAGATTTAGTTTTAAAATTACCAATCTGAAGAGGCCCGTGATAGTGTGAAACTGGTCCGGACGAAATTAAAAAAATAGTGGAAGGAAGTTACAATGGTTTTTTAATAATTAAAAAAATTCATGTAATAATTACTGTTGTCTCAATGGTAAAAATAATAATACACATTCAATTGTTACTATAATTTTATAAATTAATGAAACCGCACTAATAAGCATATATTTTTTTAATATATAACTTGTTAATTGTCATTATTTTGAGTAAAGGTTAGCTCTTCACAAAAATTAAATCCAATCAATAAGTGACCACAAACGGATTCGAGAACAAAGCTCTCAACAATTCATTTAAATGTCGGGGGTGATGCAATGGACGTGACATTAATTCACACCCAATAATTGGATTACGTGATGGAATTCATGCTTTGGAAGTGTAATTCGAAGCTTGAGAAAGCAGTATTGTAAATTTCAGTCAATAAATATGGTGTTAATTAATTAATTTGATATTTGGATAGGAATATGATTTGGAGTAACATTGTGACAAGAATTTGGATTTTTGGACTGATGTGTTTATTATAGATATTAAAAAAATTACATTAGTTAAAAAAAATATACAAACTCAACATAAATATCTTATTTTGCATTGTTAAATATTAATCCCTAAAAGTTCCAGGAATTTTCGATTCTACATCTGATAAATTTCGATTATTTAGAGGTGAAAAAGATGTCAAACCATTTTTAAAGAATGGTATCTTCATTTATTTAACGCCCATATAGCTTTTATGTAGAATTGTAAATCTTACATTTTGAATATAGGAAATTAAAAAAAAATGCAGTATTAGGGGAGTTATATAAAAAGATAACAGTAGTTTGGGGATAACAGAGGGTAGTATTTTAGGGGTAACAGTCACTTTTCTACGACGATGCTATAATGTACCTCAGAACAGATATCACCTAGTGAGGTAGGTAGTGTAAACCATACAAGAATATAATTATGTAACATATTGTAGTTATTTTTAAACATGCTGTATTATACGATACTGTATTACGTTCTTTCAAGAAATTAACTATTTTGCAGAAACTCCTTTGTCAGTGACTCATAGTTCCGGGAATATCAACTTCATTATTTTTCATATACTTTACATGTTTCCAGAAATGTTTTATTATATTTTCGACTTTAATTACATAATATTTATAACTAATTTTAGACAATTTTTTTTCAAGCTTTCCTGATTCAACGGAATTTAACATAATTATGTAGAGTCCTGTTTTCTTCGTAGTTTTTATGAGATTCTTTTTTACATGTTATCAATTGATCTTTGTGAATCATGTTGGAAACTTTGATACTCTATGTTGAATTAGACGAATATTTGCTGAAATCACATTATTTAATTGAGGATAAAAAAGTTTTGTTTTATAGTTAAGATCACCTACTTCCAGAATTGTTCAGACAATTTTAGTAAGTGCCTCATTAACTTTATGGTAATTGGCATTTATGAAATTATTGAAACAAGATTTTCAAATTTTCTGATTATCTTCTACTGTGTAGGGTAGAGATATTATAAGTGAAAGATGGTGGTGATCTATAGATTTATCTATACCAAAACTGAAACTGAATGTCAGAATTTATATTCTAAAACATTATTTCTATCTGTAGAATATCTTACGGTTTGAACATTATTGCATTGATATCGTGAAGGTTTATTTGATCAATTTGGAAGGTATAATGATCGAATTTCGCATTATAAACTACAATATCTGTCAGTCAGACTAAAACTTTCTAATTTATTCGTTCTGTACAAAATTATGCATGCATCAATTGATACACCAAACATTTGATTGCAAATCAACATTAATACACCGACAAAAAAATGAACAAGGAGGATAAAAGACATTTTTTTTATATTAAAGCCTATCTCACAAATACGGAATATTTTTCTCCTTTACCTCGGTGTTAAGAAAATACAAAACTGTACACTGCTTTAAAAACGAAATAGACATTTTTAATGACACAATTAATCAATTAAAAAAAAGTTTTACATTTAATATATATATATATATTAATGCTCTAACTTTTTCGATTTTCAGACCACGCTATCCAAGCAAAATTCGACCCAAGCGCCCTATCCATTCGAAACACCTTAAGGTTCGTTTTCGGTCAAATTTGCGTGTCCGTTCCAGTCCTGTCTTGCGAAAGTCGACCTAACCGCCCGCCGAGTTTAAAACACCGCAAGGCTCATTTTGGCGTGCAACAAATTCAGAAAACCGAAGTTAGCCGCGGATCGAAACTCGCATTCTTAAGGAAACTACTGAAAATTTTGTATCGAAGATATTGAACGATTACGGGTTCCATCTATTGGCGAGAACTAGAACTAACCTTAAATCAGAAAGCAAAAATTCAAATCCAATCGAGTCGGTTCTATTTTCAACCGCAATCTTCGTACCCGCCGGGTGGCGCTGCTCGATCTTCATTCGAGTTTCCAGCGATCTTTCTGACCCTACGTGTTGCCAGTGAAAGAAAAATAATTGGCCACGAGAATATTTAAAAAGTACGTACAAAAACAGAAACCTGATCTCTCGGCGGTACATTTTCTTCCACTATTGCCGTCGGCCACGAAAATACTTAATCTTTCATTTCTGTGAGTCGAAGAGTTTAAATAAATGGATAATCCGTACTAAAACAGGTGGCGGGAGTTTTAACAATCGCGACATTTACAGACACCCATGTCGAAAAATCCACAGTAATCGTTCAAACTTTTGACAGTTATAAAAGTTGATTAAAAATCTTCATTTTATTCTTTCGCGGCGATTCCGTTTTCTATGGGATCAGTTTGAAGGCAAGTGCAATATTACAAAGTACCTTCCCAAAAACCTGTAATGAACTGAAGCATTCGAATTTAATTCCGGGTAGGTACCCCATTTTTCAGAGCAGTAGCCTATCGGAATAGTATGCAAAAAATGCTTTGAAGGTTTAATAATATTTTAAATAAACGAATTTGTCGAAATAGAATTACGGTTTTTTTTTTAATGCGTAGGCGATTTTACACGGCGCCATTATTAATACTTACCTGACTAATATTGTAATACTAATTTAAAATATACAAGGAACAAATAATTCGGTGAACGAAAAAAATCGATAAAAATTAATTTATTGAAAGAAAACGACAATTTTTTGGATAATTTTTTTAAAAATTTATATAGCGCTGTTTTTTTACTTTCCCCTTGAACTTAGCAATTAGCTCAGAAGCCCCATTTTGCAAGATGTGGCTCATATTTTTAAAAGAAAATATTACGCAAAACACATTTATTAAAATAAAATCACTAGGGGTGGGGTAGGGGTCGGGGAAGGAATAAGAGTAAGAGCAGGGGTAGGGGTAGGGGTAGGGGTAGTTTTAGCCGATATGGGTATCAAACTGAGCGTCTCCACCTACGCAACGAGATTTGGGCAATAAAAAATTTGGCAACAAATTCCTAGGCCCCATTTGTCGAGATAAAGCTAACATTGAAAGTTTTTTTCTTTTCATTTTCTTTAAATACTTAATAGTGGTAGTCGTAGGGTAGGAGTTGGGCAGATGTAGGGTAGGAGTTGAGTAGATGTAGGGTAGGAGTTGGGTAGATGTAGGGTAGGAGTTGGGTAGATGTAGGGTAGGAGTTGGAGTAGGAGTTGGAGTAGGAGTTGGAGTAGGAGTTGGAGTAGGAGTTGGAGTAGAAGTTGGAGTAGGAGTTGGAGTAGGAGTTGGAGTAGGAGTTGGAGTAGGAGTTGGAGTAGAAGTTGGAGTAGGAGTTGGAGTAGGATTTGGAGTAGGAGTTGAAGTAGGAGTTGGAGTAGGAGTTGGAGTAGGAGTTGGAGTAGGAGTTGGAGTAGGAGTTGGAGTAGGAGTTGGAGTAGGAGTTGGAGTAGGAGTTGGAGTAGGAGTTGGAGTAGGAGTTGGAGTAGGAGTTTGAGTAGGAGTTGGAGTAAGAGTTGGAGTAGGAGTTGGAGTAGGAGTTGGAGTAGGAGTTGGAGTTATAGGAGTTGGAGTGAGCTGGAGCAGGGAGTTGAGTAGGAGCTGGAGTAGAGTTGAGTAGAGCTGGAGTAGGAGTTGGAGTAGGAGTTGGAGTAGGAGTTGGAGTAGGAGTTGAGTAGGAGTTGGAGTAGGAGTTGGAGTAGGGGTAGGAGGTTGAGTATAAATATTTTTCCAAATATTCGTTTTAAAAATTATTTCCAACACACACACTTCTTGCTTCATCCACATTACAACACATATTCTAAATACACAAACCAATTGCAGCTCTGCAATGGGCAAAACCTAGTATATATTAATGCTTTAACTTTCCCCATTTTCAGACCACGCCTGGCCGGCCGAAAGCGACCTTGGCGCCCTATCCATTTAAAACACCCCGAGGTTCGTATTCGCGTGCAGTCAAGGGGATTTCGAAACCAAGCCAAAATCGACCTTCCGTCTATAGAAATTCAAAGACGATAAGGCTCGGAATCGGTCGAATATCGATGTAGCCAAAAAACGTATGGAAAAAATTCAGACAACTGAAGTTAGCCGCGGATCGAAACTCGCATTCTTAAAAAAATCTCTGGAAACTACTGAAAATTTTGTATCGAAGATATTGAACGATTACGGGTTCCATCTATTGGCGATAACTAGAACTAACCTTAAATCAGTAAGCAAAAATTCAAATCCAATCGAGTCGGTTCTATTTTCAACCGCAATCTTCGTACCCGCCGGGTGGCGCTGCTCGATCTTCATTCGAGTTTCCAGCGATCTTTTACCCTACGTGTTGCCAGTGAAAGAAAAATAATAGACTCGCCGAGTATATATTTAAAAACTACGTACAAAAGGTAAAATCGGATCTCTCGGCGGAAAATTATCTTCAGCGTTTGCCGTCTCCCACGAAATTACAATATCCTTTACTTAGACGAATCGGAGAGGTTAACTTAATAGATAATCGCTTTTAAAAACCACGTAGGAAGTTTTGAAAATCGCGACATATACAACAACACATGGAAAAACTTCCACGATAATCGTTCAAACTTTTGACAGTTATGAAAGCTGATAAAAATCGTCATTTTATTCTTTCGCGCCTATTCCACTTTTCTATGGGATAATTTTGTTCGAGAAAATTCCTTCAGTTTGTAGACAAGTGCAATATTACAAGTACCTACCCGAGAATGTAATGTACGGAAGCATTCGAATTTAATTTTCGGGTAGGTGCTACCCAAGTTTTAAGAGGAACCTATCGGAATAGTATGGAAAAAATGCTTTAAAGGTTTAATAATATTTAAAATGAACGAATTTCTTGAAATAAAATTACGAGTTTTTTTTAATGGGTAGGCGATTTTACACGACGCCATTATTAATACTTACCTGACTAATATTGTAATACCAATTTAAAATATACAAGGAACAAATAATTCGGTGAACGAAAAAAATCGATAAAAATTAATTTATTGATAGAAAACGACAATTTTTTGGATGATTTTTTTAAAAATTTATATAGCGCTGTTTTTTTACTTTCCCTTGAACTTAGCAATTAGCTCAGAAGCCCCATTTTGCAAAATGTGGCTCATATTTTTAAGGGAAAATATTACGCAAAACACATTTATTAAAATAAAATCACTAGGGGTGGGGTAGGGGTCGGGGAAGGAATAGGGGTAAGAGCAGGGGTAGGGGTAGGGGTAGGGGTAGGTATAGCCGATATGGGTATCAAACTGAGCGTCTCCACCTACGCAACGAGATTTGGGAAATTAAAAATTTGGCAACAAATTTCTAGGCCCCATTTGTCGAGATAAAGCTAACATTGAAAGTTTTTTTCTTTTCATTTTCTTTAAATACTTAATAGTGGTAGTCGTAGGGTAGGAGTTGGGTAGATGTAGGGTAGGAGTTGGGTAGATGTAGGGCAGGAGTTGGGTAGATGTAGGGTAGGAGTTGAGTAGATGTAGGGTAGGAGTTGGAGTAGGAGTTGGAGTAGGAGTTGGAGTAGGAGTTGGAGTAGGAGTTGGAGTAGGAGTTGAAGTAGGAGTTGGAGTAGGAGTTGGAGTAGGAGTTGGAGTAGGAGTTGGAGTAGGAGTTGGAGTAGGAGTTGAAGTAGGAGTTGAGTAGGAGTTGGAGTAGGAGTTGGAGTAGGAGTTGGAGTAGGAGTTGGAGTAGGAGTTGGAGTAGGAGTTGGAGTAGGAGTTGGAGTAGGAGTTGGAGTAGGAGTTGGAGTAGGAGTTGGAGTAGGAGTTGTAGTAGGAGTTGGAGTAGGAGTTGGAGTTGGAGTAGGAGCTGGAGTAGGAGTTGGAGTAGGAGTTCGAGAATGAGTTGGAGTAGGAGTTGGAGTAGGAGTTGTAGTAGGAGTTGGAGTAGGAGTTGGAGTAGGAGTTGGAGTAGGAGTTGGAGTAGGAGTTGGAGTAGGAGTTGGAGCAGGAGTTGGAGTAGGAGTTGGAGTAGGAGTTGGAGTAGGAGTTGGAGTAGGAGTTGGAGTAGGAGTTGGAGTAGGAGTTGGAGTAGGAGTTGTAGTAGGAGTTGGAGTAGGGGTAGGAGGTGAGTAGAATTATTTTTCCAAATATTCGTTGTAAAAATTATTTTCAACACACACACTCCTTGCTTCATGCACATTTAAACACACATACACAACTATTCATAACCAATTGCAGCTCTGCAATAGGCAAAACCTAGTATATAGTATTGTTCTAACTTTTTCGATTTTCAGACCACGCCTGGCCGGCCGAAAGCGACCTTGGCGCCCTATCCATTTAAAACACCCCGAGGTTCGTATTCGCGTGCAGTCAAGGGGATTTCGAAACCAAGCCAAAATCGACCTTCCGTCTATAGAAATTCAAAGACGATAAGGCTCGGAATCGGTCGAATATCGATGTAGCCAAAAAACGTATGGAAAAAATTCAGACAACTGAAGTTAGCCGCGGACCGAAACTCGCATTCTTAAAAAAATCTCTGGAAACTACTGAAAATTTTGTATCGAAGATATTGAACGATTACGGGTTCCATCTATTGGCGAGAACTAGAACAAACCTTAAATCAGTAAGCAAAAATTCAAATCCAATCGAGTCGGTTCTATTTTCAACCGCAATCTTCCTACCCGCCGTGTGGCGCTGCTCGAGTTTCCAGCGATCTTTTACCCTACGTGTTGCCAGTGAAAGAAAAATAATAGACTCGCCGAGTATATATTTAAAAACTACGTACAAAAGGTAAAATCGGATCTCTCGGCGGAAAATTATCTTCACCGTTTGCCGTCTCCCACGAAATTACAATATCCTTTACATAGACGAATCGAAGAGGTTAACTAAATAGATAATCGCTTTTAAAAACCACGTAGGAAGTTATGGAAATCGCGACATCTATAGCAACCCGTGGGAAAACTTCCACAATAATCGTTCAAACTTTTGACAGTTATAAAAGCTGATTAAAAATCATCATTATATTCCTTCGCGCCTATTTCACTTTTCTATGGGATAATTTTGTTCGAGAAAATTCCTTCAGTTTGTAGACAAGTGCAATATTACAAGTACCTACCCGAAAATCTAATGTACGGAAGCATTCGAATTTAATTCCGGGTAGGTACCCTATTTTTCAGAACAGCCAATCGCAATAGTATGAAAAAAATGCTTTGAAGGTTTAATAATATTTTAAATAAACGAATTTGTTGAAATAGAATTACGGTTTTTTTTAATGCGTAGGCGATTTTACACGGCGCCATTATAAATACCTACCCGATTAATATATCAATATTCGTTTGAAATATACAAGGAGAAAATAATTCGGTGAACGAAAAAAATTATTAAAAATGCATTTATTGATAGAAAACGGTAATTTTTTCTCTGATTTAAAAAAAAATTTATATAGCGCTGTTTTTTTACTTTCCCTTGAACTTAGCAGTTAGCTCCAAAGCCCCATTTTGCAAGATGTGGCTCATATTTTTAAGGGAAAATATTACGTAAAACACATTTATTAAAATAAAATCACTAGGGGTGGGGTAGGGGTCGGGGAAGGAATAGGGGTAAGAGCAGGGGTAGGGGTAGGGGTAGGGGTAGGTTTAGCCGATATGGGCATCAAACTGAGCGTCTCCACCTACGCAACGAGATTCGGGCAATTAAAAATTTGGCAACAAATTCCTAGACCCCATTTGTCGAGATAAAGCTAACATTGAAAGTTTTCTTTTCATTTCTTTAAATACTTAATAGTGGTAGTCATGGGATGAGGTTGGGTAGATGTAGAAGATGGAGTTGGGTAAATGTAGGGTAGGAGTTGGGTAGATGTAGGGTAGGAGTTGGGTAGATGTAGGGTAGGAGTTTGGTGGGTGTAGGGTAGGAGTTGGAGTAGGGTTGGAGTAGGAGTTGGGTAGGGTTGGAGTAGGAGTTGGAGTAGAGGTTGGAGTAGGAGTTGGGTAGGGTTGGGTAGGGTTGGAGTAGGGTTGGGTAGGGTTGGGTAGGGTTGGGTAGGGTTGGAGTAGGAGTTGGGTAGATGTAGGGTAGGAGTTGGAGTAGGAGTTGGAGTAGGAGTTGGAGTAGGGTTGGAGTAGGAGTTGGAGTAGGAGTTGGAGTAGGAGTTGGAGTTGGAGTAGGAGTTGGAGTAGGAGTTGGAGTAGGAGTTGGAGTAGGAGTTGGAGTAGGAGTTGGAGTAGGAGTTGGAGTAGGAGTTGGAGTAGGAGTTGGGGTTGGAGTAGGAGTTGGAGTAGGAGTTGGAGTAGGAGTTGGAGTAGGAGTTGGAGTAGGAGTTGGAGTAGGAGTTGGAGTAGGAGTTGGAGTAGGAGTTGGAGTAGAGGTTGGAGTAGGAGTTGGAGTAGGAGTTGGAGTAGAGGTTGGAGTAGGAGTTGGAGTAGGAGTTGGAGTAGGAGTTGGAGTAGGAGTTGGAGTAGGAGTTGGAGTGGAGTTGGGGTAGGAGTTGGAGTAGGAGTTGGAGTTGGAGTAGGGTTGAATTGAGGTTGGAGTGGGGTTGAATTGGGTTGTAGTAGGAGTTGGTGTGGGGTTGGGTAGGAGTTGGAGTAGGGTTGGGTAGGGTTGGGTAGGAGTTGGAGTTGGAGTAGGGTTGGGGTAGGGTTGGAGTAGGGGTTGGGTAGATGTAGGGTAGGGGTTGGGTAGGAGTTGGGTAGATGTAGGGTAGGAGTTGGGTAGATGTAGGGTAGGAGTTGGAGTAGGAGTTGGAGTAGGAGTTGGAGTAGGAGTTGGAGTAGGAGTTGGAGTAGGAGTTGGAGTAGGAGTTGGAGTAGGAGTTGGAGTAGGAGTTGGAGTAGGAGTTGAAGTAGGAGTTGGAGTAGGAGTTGAAGTAGGAGTTGGAGTAGGGGTAGGAGGGTGAGTAGAATTATTTTCCAAATATTCGTTGTAAAAATTATTTTCAACACACACACTCCTTGCTTCATGCACATTTAAACACACATACACAACTATTCATAACCAATTGCAGCTCTGCAATAGGCAAAACCTAGTATATATAGTATTGTTCTAACTTTTTCGATTTTCAGACCAAACCTGGCCGGCCGAAAGCGACCTTGGCGCCCTATCCATTTAAAACACCTCAAGGTTCATTTTAGCTTAAGGGTAGCGGGATTTCGCAGCCAGGCGAAAATCATCCTTCCGCATATCGAATTTCAAAGAAAATAAGGCTCAGAATCGGATAAGGTCCGTGTCGTCGGCCTGTCTCGCGAAAGTAGACCTAACCGCCCGCCGAGTTTAAAACACCGCAAGGCTCATTTTGGCGTGCAACAAATTCAGCAAACCGAAGTTAGCCGCGGATCAAAACTCGCATTCTTAAAAAAATCTCTGGAAACTACTGAAAATTTTGTATCGAAGATATTGAACGATTACGGGTTCCATCTATTGGCGAGAAATAGAACTAACCTTAAATCAGTAAGCAAAAATTCAAATCCAATCGAGTCGATTCTATTTTCAACCGCAATCTTCGTACCCGCCGGGTGGCGCTGCTCGAGTTTCATTCGAGTTTCCAGCGATCTTTTACCCTACGTCTTGCCAGTGAAAGAAAAATAATAGACTCGCCGAGTATATATTTAAAAACTACGTACAAAAGGTAAAATCGGATCTCTCGGCGGAAAATTATCTTCACCGTTTGCCGTCTCCCACGAAATTACAATATCCTTTACTTAGACGAATCGGAGAGGTTAACTAAATAGATAATCGCTTTTAAAAACCACGTAGGAAGTTTTTAAAATCGCGACATCTATTGCAACCCATGGGAAAACTTCCACAATAATCGTTCAAACTTTTGACAGTTGGGAAATATAAAAAAAGCGCCATTTCGTTCCTTCCCGCCCGCTCTCATATTGCATAATTTTTCTTAGAGAATTTTCCATAGATTGTATGCAAATACAAAAGTACCTACGCGAGAATTTTATCTAATAAAGCATTCGAATTTAATTTCCAGGTAGGTAGGTACCCAAGTATTTAAAGGAAACTAACGGAATAGTATGAAAAAAATGCTTTGAAGGTTTAATAATATTTTAAACAAACGAATTTGTTAAAATAGAATTACGGTTTTTTTTTAATGCCGAGGCGATTTTACACGGTGCCATTATTAATACTTATATGAGTAATATTGTAATACTAATTTGAAATATACAACGAACAAATAATTCAGTGAACGAAAAAATCGATAAAAATTCATTTATTGATAGAAAATGACAATTTTTTGTATGATTTTTAAAAAAATTTATATAGCGCTGTTTTTTTACTTTCCCCTTGAACTTAGCAGTTAGCTC
Source organism: Halesus radiatus (assembly GCA_022606495.2). NCBI lineage: Eukaryota > Metazoa > Arthropoda > Insecta > Trichoptera > Limnephilidae > Halesus > Halesus radiatus. Next base: position 1,843 of record JAHDVE020008658.1, on the reverse strand, counting down.
CAAAGCCCCATTTTGCAAGATGTGGCTCATATTTTTTAAGGGAAAATATTACGCAAAACACATTTATTAAAATAAAATCACTAGGGGTGGGGTAGGGGTCAGGGAAGGAATAGGGGTAAGAGCAGGGGTAGGGGTAGGGGTAGGGGTAGGTATAGCCGATATGGGTATCAAACTGAGCGTCTCCACCTACGCAACGAGATTTGGGCAATTAAAAATTTGGCAACAGATTCCTAGGCCCCATTTGTCGAGATAAAGCTAACATTGAAAGTTTTTTCTTTTCATTTTCTTTAAATACTTAATAGTGGTAGTCGTAGGGTAGGAGTTGGGTAGATGTAGGGTAGGAGTTGGGTAGATGTAGGGTGGGAGTTGGAGTAGGAGTTGGAGTAGGAGTTGGAGTAGGAGTTGGAGTAGGAGTTGGAGTAGGAGTTGGAGTAGGAGTTGGAGTAGGAGTTGGAGTAGGAGTTGTAGTTGGAGTTGGAGTAGGAGTTGGAGTAGAAGTTGGAGTAGGAGTTGGAGTAGGAGTTGGAGTAGGAGTTGGAGTAGGAATTGGAGTAGGAGTTGGAGTAGGAGTTGGAGTAGGAGTTGGAGTAGGAGTTGAAGTAGGAGTTGGAGTAGGGGTAGGAGGGTGAGTAGAATTATTTTTCCAAATATTCGTTGTAAAAATTATTTTCAACACACACACTCCTTGCTTCATGCACATTCAAACACACATACACAACTATTCATAACCAATTGCAGCTCTGCAATAGGCAAAACCTAGTATATATAGTATTGCTTTAACTTTTTCGATTTTCAGACGACCCCTGATGGGGAAAAATCCACCTTAGCGCCCCCTTAATTCGACCGACCGGAAGGTCTAAGATTGCTCGAAAGGGAGCGTGGATTTAGCAGCCAAGCCAAAATCGACCTTCCGGATATAGAAATTCAAAGAAAATAAGGGTCAGAATTGGTCAAATTTCGACGTCGCATAAAATCGTATGGAAAAATTTAGACAACTGAAACTGAAACTACTGAAAATTTTGTATCGAAAATAGTGATCGATTATGGTTTCCAACTGTCGGCGAGAACTAAAACTAGCGTTAATTAAGTAAGGAAAAATTCAAATCCGATCGAGTTTTGCGTCGGTTCTATTTTCAACCGCAATCTTCCTACCCGCCGTGTGGCGCTGCTCGAGTTTCATTCGAGTTTCCAGCGATCTTTTACCGTACGTGTTGCCAGTGAAAGAAAAATAATAGACTCGCCGAGTATATATTTAAAAACTACGTACAAAGGCCAAAATCGGATCTCTCGGCGGAAAATTATCTTCAACTTTTGCCGTCTCCCACGAAATTACATAATCCTTTATTTAGACGAATCGGAGAGCTTAACTAAATAGATAATCGCTTTTAAAAACCACGTAGGAAGTTTTGAAAATCGGAACATCTATAGCAACCCATGGGAAAACTTCCACAATAATCGTTCAAACTTTTGACAGTTAAAAAAGGTGATAAAAATCGTCATTTTATTCGTTCGCGCCTATTTCACTTTTCTATGGGATAATTTTGTTCGAGAAAAATCCTTCAGTTTGTAGACAAGTGCAATATTACAAGTACCTACCCGAGAATCTAATGTACGGAAGCATTCGAATTTAATTCCGGGTAGGTACCCTATTTTTCAAAGCAGCCTATCGGAATAGTATGAAAAAAATGCTTTGAAGGTTTAATAATATTTTAAATAAACGAATTTGTTGAAATAGAATTACGATTTTTTTTTAATGCGTAGGCGATTTTACACGGCGCCATATTTGAAATATACAAGGAGAAAATAATTTGGTGAACGAAAAAAATGCTTAAAAATGCATTTA
>JAHDVE020008657.1:0-69525 GCA_022606495.2 Halesus radiatus | reverse complement strand
TGTTTTTCGGTTTCGTGGTTCATTTGGGATGTGTTAATATTATCTTCTTCAATGATTATAAAAATAATATTATTAAAACTGTATGCCTGTTATACAATATTACAAACGAAAATTATGATAAAACGAATAAGGGACAGTTTAAAGGTTTGAAAGGATAAGGATAACCAAACACTTGATAACCAAACCAAACATTACCGAATGATGTCAAGAACGAGCATGCTCCTCGAAAGTAAGTCGACAAGTCAACAAGAGAGCACTCAAAGAAATTACTCTCAGATCACTATTTTTCAAAACATTGTGTTTGGTTGAAGAAGGTAGGGACTGGATAAATAATAATTCAGGTAGGAACCATTACATGATCATTTCCGAATATAACAATGCCATTCATGACTGTATTTATCTTGTTTTTTTATTACCATTATATATGTGCAGTGCATATTTTATATTGTTATTTATTTAATTAAATGTTTTATACTATAATAGGTATCACGCAAGTAATGTAATAACATGGGAGTGAATAAATAAATCAACACAATTTTTTGGCACGGAATTTATAATTTTTTTGGCCAAAAGATGTATTTGATCTTGGAATGTTTATTAGATTTGAGGATTTGATCCTAATGAAAAGATTAGTCAAACTGCATGAACTATCAAAGCGGCGAAGCCAGTGAAAGTCACGCGTTTGGTGGACAGAGGAATTCGCCCCCAAGACCCTGACAAACATCACCCCATGTAAGCTAATGAAATTAAACAATTCAATGAGAATATAATACATACATGCAAATTAAAGCAGTTGAAGGTTTTGGACTTCTCAAGGAATCGACTTTTTAAACCTGTACTAATTGAAATAACTTCGCTTGTGATGATTAACTCAAACAATTGATTATATTAAAATGTACCTACAAACATGAATACTGTTTCCTTAAGAAAATATGTGTGTAATAATATAAGTTGTATTTTTCAAATATTTAAGTGTTCATTTGAAATAACATCAATTTACTGATCGATCGGGTAGAATAACAAGGTTCCACCTGCTCTACGGAAAGATAATTTAGCACGTGACATTGCTACCTTGTTATTATAAGGGGTCGTTATGTTAAAGTGTCCAACATAATTAAATGGGTTATTTCAAAAGTTTTGCTCGTGTTGTAAGTGCGTTTCTGCAAAGGAAAATGTCTGCCAAAAGAAATGCAATGCCAGAATTTTCTCTCAATATTGTGCACGTTTTCAAAAGTTTGCAACCATTTTTCATCGCTGTCGGTTTGCAAAAGATATCTCTGGAAGGAACAAATATTAAGCCTTTGAGCAATAGAGCTAAAATATTCCAATTAGTATTTTTGGGTATTCTCGTTTTGATGTACTGCTATAGCATTATTCATAATTTTGAAGAAGGAGAAGAATTTGATATAGCCGCATCCAGATCCACCCACATCGTCATCGTAAATGCCTTAATGATTATTGCGGCATCCATTTATTCTACGACTGTTCAAAATTATCGCATTTATTTTAAACTAGCACAAAATATTAATTATTTTGATGAAAAACTTAAAATTCGTTCGGCTTGGTATGCAAATATCAAGTTCAGATTACGCATTGCATTTATCTTGTTTGCTCTGTATTATGTATCCATTATTATTTGGGATGTGTTTGTTCGGAAAAGAATGAAGAGCTTCCGTCCATACCTGCTATACGTTTTATTGTTAAGTTCAGATATGATTATTTTTCAATATTTATTCGATGTCTGGATTGTTGCAAGTCGATTGAAAATGCTAACTTCTCAACTGATTGACTTGGTTCAGCCAATTCTACTTCCCGGAAATGGTAATATCGTCATTAACATGGATTATTCTAGAAAACACCAGGTTCTCAGACACAAGTTGAATGAAAAATCAAATGTGAAATGTATTACGCAAGAAAGCTACGAAGATGGCGTTATTAGATTGATGTCTGTTTATGATAAGCTGGCAGATAATGTTAGTATAATTAATTCTGCATATGGAGTACAGGTGAGCACAGAGAATCCCCCCTTTTCTAAAACTTATCGATTGATTTGTATTTGCGAATCGATTATTGATTATTTAAAAAAAAAATTATGTGAACACTTTATATTGTAGTTGGTGCTCATAACCATCTGCTGTTTGACAGTGATTTTGACCGTCTGGAATAGCGCCATATTGGGTGTATTGGGGCTAGTTCAATACGTAAGTGATTTTTTTATGACAACAAAAAAACCACAAGAGCGTTCTACGTACAATTCACTGGAAGCCTGTGTGCTCTTGACTTAATAACTTTTGGTTCTAGATCTGAGGGAACCAATTAAAATACAGCAAATGCGCTCTGTCTCTCTTAAATTCTATCAGAGCGTGTGTATTACAAGAACTGTACAGTTGAACTGAGATTAATTTAAAATTTAATTAGATAAAACTGTAGATTGCACAAATAAAACGTGTGTAACATGCTTCAAATGTAATTTTATTTACATAGATCCGACCATTCAGCTTGATCGCACAGTTTTAACTGAGCATGTGTTGTCACAATGGCATTGCGATTTAACTGCACAGTCGCACAAATAAAACTGAATGTGCGTAGCATGCCATGATGCCTACATTGTGTATTGAAATGAAATTGTGATAAAAAAAAATTTGTATTAGAAATTTAAGGCCGGAATAGATAGACTTTTGGATCACGAAATACGACCAAATTGAATTTCTTGTATTCTTCTTTATTCTATGGTTTTTTTGCAAACCCCGACATTTCACAACATCAATCTTGTGTCTGTGGATGTATTTTAGGAAGTGTTGGATTATTTTATCTTATTTCTCGTAACTCACGGTGATTTTAATATTATGATCCCCAGTTCTACTGAACATAGAAACAGTGTTGTGTGACTGGGACTTGTGACCATCCTAATATCTGCATAATGGTCTCTTTTCAGAATTACTTAGCAATGGTGGGTTTCTTCAACTGGTCTTTCCACAGTATCGTGCTCATCTGCTCCTATGTGGTGATGGGAGAGCGACTGAAGAGCGCCAACAGCCATATCATTGTCGTCATCAACAAGTTTCAAATTTACAATTTCATCAGTAAGTTTTCTATCCTCAAACAAAAAAATACTTATCTTACAGTATTAGTATGCTTGCGTCCTATATAAATATATCTTTAAGAGGCGAATTGGTAATTTTCAATAATACGTAAAAGAATCTGCAGTTTAATTCATACCACGATGAACATATTGTGTCGTTTTCGCGTGTATTCAAAACTGTTCTGTTTTATCAGCACTGAGGTGTGCAATGTCAACATGTCGATAATTTTTGCCTTGTGGCGTGATGCTTCGCTGAACTGACTATTCCCTTTTTTGATGTGTATGTCAAAACTGAACTCGCCATATCGTTTGGATCACAAGGGCAAAAACTTTTTAAACATGGGCACTTTTTATTAAAAATAAAAATTATTTATTAACAATCACAGTACCTACTGTTCTGTACCTATCAATAAGATGGAAATATTGAAGAAACCCAAAAAACCTTTGATAAGTTAAATGATTTGTATATGTAAGATAAATTTTTGTACACTCTGGTTTCATATTGTCATAATTGGTTGTTATAATTTCAGATGAGTCGGGACGAAAGCGGCTGATCGGCTTGGAGCACCAGATCAGCTCCCGCTCCATGGCACTGATGGCCTGGAAGGTATTCCCCATCGACGCAACCCTCATCTTCACCTTCGTCGGGAGCATCGCCACCTACACTGTCATCATATACCAGATGAACTCTATGTGAAACTAACCAGATAGTCCATAGTCAACACCATAGACAATTGGAGATTTGGCATGGAAGTGTGTTATCAAAGCAGCGAAGTAAATGAAAGTTATGCTTTTGGTGTGTAGGTAGAAACATAGGCGGGGCGCCTCTGTGTGTAGATGCGATTTGAGTAGTACAGGTGAACAATTTTAGAAACATGTATTGTGCGCATGGTTTCATACATTTCCCTTTAGTCTACTTCTATGGTCAACAGTGATTCAATAACTGTCGGATTGAGTTTCACATTCACAGCGGGTAACCGCACAACAAAAGTTGTAATTAGCAAAAAGGTCTGCACTACAAAACATAAGGATGTCATTATTATTGTTAAGGAGACGGTCTGCAGAGATCTTGTAAGCACTCAGGCCACATAATATATCCATTGAGTGTTATTCATAAATATATCACTGCTAGATTTGGCGTGTCATATAAATAAGCACAACAATTTTGACCCCTTTGAGTGATTTCAATACACAATTCCGTATTGAATTCATTGCCTTGCTTGGAAAGAATATTACTCTTCGGTCCAAAATTACACAGAGCACAAAGTTAACCCCAAATCGCATGATGTAATTTGGTCATGTCATAGGAAGCCAGAAAGGCACGCGTCACAAGTTTGAAGGTTTAGATTTTAGAATTCCTATCTCTGACGTCATCCCTACTTTTAAATCCAACATGATTCACTCCTGGGAAGAAAATTGGGCTAATTCGAAAACCCGAACTGGTGCTTTTTACGCTGGAATACAAAACCACATCCCATGTAAACCTTGGTTCCACGGCAAGAAAAAATCCAAAAGATTTATTTTCTGTATCTCAAGAATGAGAATTGGTCACTGTTCTATAGCATCACATTTTTTTAAAATCCATGTCGTAGATAGTCCACTCTGCCAGTGCGGCGGGGAAAATGAGACCCTTGACCATGTATTTTTTAATTGTAAAAATCGTTCGTCCTTCAAAGGCATTTACCGTTTACTTCTTAAAATCACCCACCAATCTCCCCTTAGTATCCCATATTTACTGTCCCTCAACAATTCTCGCGTTTTCTCAGTTCTATACAAGTTCATAGACTTGAATAACTTCAATATTTGAGATCTCCTAATCCCTTATAGACTTTACATAAAAATACAAACATTTGCTTCATTTTAATGGCACATAGCACTCTCCTCAGGGTGAATTGCTTTATACGTAAAAAAAAAGTAAAGGTGAAACTTAAGAACCCAACTTTATGTACTGGGTCATATGCAAAGCCATTATTGAATGTGAAGTTTTTGACAAAACTAGTGTTGTAATTTGAATATACTCACACGTCACGAACCCGACAAATGACAAACCTCACGCCCATAAACCTGGAACTGATGAAATTGAACAATTCAATGAGAATATAATATATGCAAATAAAAGCAGGTGAAGGTTTTAGACTTCTCCGGGAATCGACTTTTTAAAGCAGTTCTAATTATAATAGTTTTTCTTGTGATGATTAACTCAAACAATTAGTAATATTAAAATGTATGTGCAAGCATGAATACCCCTTAAGAAAATATGTGTGTAATTATATAAGTTGTATTTATCAATTAATTGAGTGTTCCTTTAAAATAACATCAATTTACTGATCGATCCGGTAGAATAACAAGGTTCCACCTGACACAGCAATGCGATGCGATAATGGGCTCTATGAAAAGAAAATTTAGAGGTCACTATCACATAACATTACCACGTTGTTATTGTAAGGGTTTGTTATGTTAAAACATCCAATGTACTTAAATGGGTTATTTCAAAAAGCTATGCTCGCATTGTAAGTGCGTTTGTGCAATGGAAAATGTGTGCCAAAAGGAATGCGATGCCAGAATCTTTAAATATTGTGCACGTTTTTAAAAGTTTGCAACCTTTTTTCATCGCAATCGGTTTGCAAAAGATATCTCTGGAAGGAAAAAATATTAAACCTTTGAGCAATAGAGCTAAAATATTCCAATTTGTATTTTTGGGTATTCTCGTTTTGATGTACTGCTATGGCATTATTCATAATTTTGAAGATGGAGAAGAATTAGATACAGCTATGTTCAAATCTAAATATGATGACAACTAAACAACATATAATATATAATACATTAACAATGATGTACAAGCTTAAAAATAACATGCTCCCTAAATATCTGCAAACTAATATTATGTATCATGAAAATATTCACAATTATCCTACGAGGAGTTGCCGAGACTTCAGGCTTCCCAAAACAAAACTTACGTGTACACAGAACAGCGTGTTTTATAAAGGGCAAAAACTTTATAATAACCTACCAAATTCCATAAAGGAAGCCTCAAGTCTTGGCACTTTCCGTAAAACATGTGCTATATACATAAAGAAAAATTTATGACTTGTATTTCTATTTGTACTAACTGTATTTCTTAAACCCTATTTTTTTTTTTGAACTGGGGTAACTGTATTTCTTTTTTTTTATTAACTGTATTCTTTCCGTTATAATTTTATGACTCTATTTATTTTATTATGTATCTTATATGTTTTTTATTACTAGATGTATGAAAATTTGCTTACATCTAAATAAAGCTACAAAAACAAACAAACAAATCCATCCACATCCTCATCGTGAATGCTTTATTGATTATTGCCGCATCCATTTATTCTACGGCTATTCAAAATTCTCACGTTTATTTTAAACTAGCGCAAAATATTCATTATTTTGATGAAAAACTTAAGATTCGTTCGGCTTGGTATGCAAATATCAAGTTCAGACTGAACATTACATTTCTCTTGTTCGTTCTGTACTATGGATACATTATTATTTGGGATGCATTTGTTTGGAAACAAAAGAAAAAATTTCATCTCTACCTGGTATATGTGTTATTTTTAAGTACGGATATGATTGTTTTTCAATATTTATTCGATGTCTGGATTGTTGTAAGTCGCTTGAAAATGCTAACTTCTCAACTGATTGACTTGGTTCAGCCAATTCTACTTCCCGGAAATGGGAATATCGTCGTTAACATGGATTACTCTAAAAAACACCAGGTTCTCAGACACAAGTTGAATGAAAAATCAAATGTGAAATGTATTACACAAGAAAGCTACGAAGATGGAGTTATTAGATTGATGTCTGTTTATGATAAGCTGGCAGATAATGTTAGTATAATTAATTCTGCATATGGAGTACAGGTGAGCACAGAGAATTCCCCCTTTTCAAAAACTTATGGACTGATTTGTATTCGCCAATCGATTATTTGTTAAAATGAATGTGAACTCTTCATTTTTTAGTTGGTGCTCATAACCATCTGCTGTTCGGCAGTGATTTTGACCGTCTGGAATAGCGTCATATTGGGTGCATTGGGGCTAGTTCAACATGTAAGTGATTTTTTTATGAGCAGAGGGTGTATTCACAAGAGGGTCTATGTCTCTCTTAACCATGCAACATATGTTCAGTTTTATTTGTGCGATCGGACTGTACAGATAAATCAATTCAACATTTGATTAGATAAAACTGTACTGATCGCACAAACAAAACTGAACGTGTGTAGCATGGTTCAAATGTAATTCTACCTACAGAGATCATACCATACAGTATGATCGCCCAGTTTTAACTGAGCATGTGTAGGCACAACGGTAATGCGATTTAACTGCACAGTCTGATCGCACAAATAAAACTGAATGTGTGTAGCACACCTCACACTGCCTGCATTGTATATTACCATTACATTTGAACGAAATTAAATAATTTTTTCGCATTAGAATTTTAAGGCCCGTACTTTTGGATCACAAAACACGCCCAAATCGCATTTCTTGTATTCTTATTTATTCTGTGGTTTATGGCAACCCCGACAGTTCATAACATCAATCTTGTTTCTGTTGATGTATTTTTAGAAGTGTTTGATTATTTTATCTTATTTCTCACAATTCACAATTTGTTTTTTTTTTAAATTATTTTTTTTTGTTGTTTAATTTAATTTTATGAGAGAAAAAATACAATTCAAAAAAGTCCCAATAAACTACTTTTTTGTACTGTCTAACGGGAGCTTGTTATTTAAAACATAAAATTTACAGACCAGGTTACAAAATATGTAAAATAAAAACATTTAAAAAAAAAACAATATATAAAATTAAAACTTAAAAAAGCATATGTAACAAGCTTAATACATAAATATTTATCAAGAATATAACTCTAAAATATTCTACAAAAATATATTAAAAAAAAGAATAAAATAAAAGCATACACGAAAGCAATAAATCATAAATAAAATGATATTTCCTTATTTCTTATACAAAAATAGTTTCTTTCAGCTAGCACGATTTTCAATGTGTTTATTAATGGTTTAGTTTTAATACAGTTTTTTTTTTATTTCACCGCTTAACATATTTATACCACTAGGAATCATGTGATCTATAAGTTCTTTGTCCATATTTGTTTTTATGCTTAGGAACCATTAATCCTTCATTCAAATTGAGACGAGTATTGTAAGTGTGCTCTAGTCTATTTGTATTAAATATAGGGTTATTAATGTGCTGAAATATAATTTTGTACCACAGAATTGATCTAACTGAAAGAATTTTGAGACTGATAAAAGTATAGAATATTTTGCCTTTGTTTGTATAAACTTTTTAATTTAACCAATGAATTTTGTACTGATTGAACATGATTGATGTTTGTTTTACAGGAAGGTCCCCAGGCTGTAATTCCATGCCTTATAATATATACCTTTGCATTTGGGGATCTTATGTGCATCAATTTAGTTTTTTTGCATTTATAATTAATCCAGAATCACAAGACCATTTTAAAAGTTCAATGTAGTCTTTTTGTAAAAGGTCCATAGATGTTTGCAAATCACTGCTAGAAATTACCAAAGCAGTATCATCCGCATACACAAAGTGCTTTACATGTCTAAAAATGTATTTAATGAATGATGCATAAATAATATACAAAATTGAACCTAATATGGAACCTTGAGGAACTCCTGCCATAAACTTCTGTTTTTTACTTAAAGTGTTCAATAGTTTCAATTTCATGCATCGGTCAATAGTTTCAATTTCATGCATTGTTTTTAATATGACGATCCCCAATTCTACTGAACATAGAAACGTGTTGTGTGACTGGGACTTGTGATCATCCTACTATCTGCGTCTCTTTGCAGAATTTCTTAGCAATGGTGGGTTTCTTCAACTGGCCCTTCCACAGTGTCGCGCTCATCTGCTCCTATGTGGTGATGGGAGAGCGACTTAAGAGCGCCAACAGCCATGTCATTGTTGTCATTAACAAGTTTCAAATATACAATTTCATTGGTAAGTTTCCTATCCTGGATAAAATAACTTATTAACATTATTAATTTTATATTAACGGACCATTGTTTAATAGGCCATTCGTATCTGGGACAAAGGACGGGATAAAGGACGGGACACAATTTATAAGTCATTATAAAATGCATGCAAGTGGCTTAATACACAACACAACACAACACGAAATGAGATAAACAAGAGCTACAGAAAAAGAGCAGAACTTTCATAGGACATTAATAAAGTAATCACAAAAATATACATTTGAGAGAACATTCAAGTCAAGCCTCAACAAGGGTTTAGTAGAGTCCATGATTTTAGACATATTAAATGATATTGTTCGAAGTTTACTTTCGTAAAGATTTAAGACAACAATAATTTAGACTGGTAACAAAATTTTCAAAGCCCTGGCTTGAGTTAACAAGTTTCGACATTCTGGACAGTTGGAGAATGCTTAGTACCCATATTTAGCAGTTTATGTCGTCTATCCAGGCCAGTCGCAAATGCTAGGGAAAATTATTCCAAAATGCGCAGAGCAAAAAGAAGACAATCAAGTAGTAATCAAAGTAGGGTCTAGCCAATGAATGATTATTTACTCTAGGTACTTCACTTTATAATTTCAAATGAGTCGGGACGACAGCGGCTGATCGGCTTGGAGCACCAGATCAGCTCCCGCTCCATGGCACTGATGGCCTGGAAGGTATTCCCCATCGACGCAACCCTTATCTTCACCTTCGCTGGGAGCATCGCCACCTACACTGTCATCATATACCAGATGAACTCTATGTGAAACTAATCCGTAGCCCGTAGTCAACAGCATAGACAATAGAAGCAATTGGAGAAATGGTGTGGAAGTGTGCCGACTGTCGCAAAGCTACGACCAAACTGCATGGACTAACAAAGCAGCGGAACAAATTAAAGTTATGCTTTTGGTGTGTAGGTAGAAACATAGGTGCATTTTGCAGTAATACGGGTGAACAATGTTGAAAACACAAGTTTTGCATGCGGTTTCATAGTGATTTCATGGTCCAATTCCCTTGTTTCTATTATGGTCCACAACACTCGAATAACTGTCGGATTGAGGTTCACATTTACAGCAGGTAACCGCACAACAAAAACATGCTTCTGAAATCCTTAAAAGGTCTGCACTTGAAATCTGAAGGCTATCATTATTATTATTAAGGAGATGATCTGCAAAAATCTTGTGAGCAATCCTTATCCATCAGTATATCACTACTAGATTTGGCGTGTCATACGAATAAGCACAACAATTTTAACCCCTTTGAGTGATTTCATAACACAATTTGTTGCGGCGATTATTCGATTTCCCGATAGCAATTATCAGGAAATGATGATGCGATTGCGAAGTAAAGGAGTGTGATGTGGATGGAAAAGGACTCACTGAATTCACCGATCACTCTTCCATGGCGGCTTGCGTGCTTGTCGACCGGGCAATTCCGGATGGCGAAAGGGTCTCAGCAACTGGTTCGGTCCGGACCTCGGCAGCGCGTCCCTCGGCATTTCAGTGATGCGATCGCGACCGTGATTCAATTTGGAATGAATCCGGGCAAGGCCGGGTAGCGGCACTTCAATAGTGGTCGCGGTGGTGATTCGATTTAGAATGAATGCTGGATAAAGATTGAGTCGGGAAGCCTGGCCTGGAGCGGGGGGGAGGGGGGTTTGGAAGAGAATGAAGGGGGGGGACTTCGCAATCGCACCTTGTCGAAGGTAGATGTAAATAAACTCGCGTGAATACAATTCAATATCGAATTCCGTCGCCTTCCTTCGAAGTCTTGCACGTTTCGCTCCAAAATAACACTGAGCACAAAGTTAACCGCAAATCGCATGATGTAATTTTGTCATGTCATAGGAAGCCAGAAAGGTATATGTCACAAGTTTGAAGTTAAAACTTAAGAACCCTACAGCGTGTACCGCGCCGTATGTAAAGCCACTGTTGAGCGTGATGTTTTTGACAAAACTACTGTTGCAACTTGAATATATTCACACATAACGAATCCATACATCGCCATATAAAAACGGCTAGGAGAAATTTTACAATTTATCAATTGTTCATTTATTTTAAACGCTCACTCGAAACAATCTGTGACTCAATTTTGTGTTTAAAAAATGATCTCGATAAAGGTAGTCAGCCACAGTTGGGAAACTAATTTGCTCAATGTAGACCAACAAAAGGTAACAGGCGATGGTTTTTGCATTATTTTGACCACGAGACAATGCACTTTCTTTTTGATAAATGTTTTCGGGAACCAATTAATTTTGGTTAGGGAGCCATTTTTAAGATTCACATGCTCTGTCTTGATATTTATTGGTCGATGGTATTCGGCTATAAAGGCTTCTTTAAAAGTAGAAGATGTTGCTTGTGCAATTGTGGACTTAGTCAGCCGAGGAATTGAACCCATGATGTTTGAGTGGGAACCTGATGCATTTGTCAATTCAGTCACCAACTGGTCTACCATTTGGGTTCCACAACGCGACTTCTCAGGTATCTGAGCCATATTCCTATCAAGGTGGAACATAGGCACCAGAGATGAATTGGAGTCTCTTCATCTTCTTCACATTTCCTGAATCTTTGTGTTTTCCACTCCCAACAGTTACACGTGTCCCATTAATAGCTTTCTCAGTGAGTTTCTCTCCATGTTGAGCAGTTGTTCAGTTCGTTTGTGATTTGGACCACTTGTAAGCACTTTGGATGGATTCATTGCGAGTGAGTTTATTGGTGTGAACTTAGGGTTTATAGTTTCTTTTAAAACAAAAAATTGGGTAGGCCGTATCGAGAACGCCGCCGCAGTGGGGTATGTGAAATGTTTTCTTGGTGCTGCAGTGGGTGTATGGGCACTACAGTCTTCTGTCTTGCTGCTCGAGTCTCTTCACGTCATTTCTGAACCCTACGTGTCGAACGTGAGTGTGCCATGGCTTTACAGCAACCGAATTTCTGCAATAAATTACACTACTGATGAGCACCGGCTTCAGTTCAATGGATTACATCTAATATGCCAAAGTGAGTTCTTTCAAATGTGACCAGTCTCGCTCTGATACACAAACGTTCTGCCGAGCTACGCTTTTTTGAACGCCGCACGCAAGGCTAAATTTAGCTCCAATTGTATCATGCATGGCACGACAACGCCGCTATCTGCGTATACGTGATCAAGTAATGGCTTCTTTCCTCTACACAACGATACCAAAGTAAGGCACGTGTGTAGTACGATTGCAAAGATATGAGCGATGTTAGGATAACATGTTTTGGTTACATGTGGTTTTAGCAAACGACCCCCTACTAACCAAAGTGAAAGACGCCTCATGTTAAAACGAAAATATTGTTCATTATGCACTCATTTTGTATATATATATATATAGAATTATTTTAAAATGCCAGGAGTATATGAAACTGAATAAATGTTTTTATTTTTATTTTGTTTCCCCAACACACCCTACATAACTTCTTTGCGAATTACTGAAATTACATTGGTAAATAAGATTCCGCAATCTACATAGCTCCAGAGTTGTGAGAATTGCATCCATGAAAAACACCAGGTGTACATTATTTGATGTCTGGCGAGGACAAATTCTGTAAACTACACAACTATTCTACTACGTAAATTATTTAAGCATATAAATTATAATTTTTTTTTACACTTGGCAAATAATACCGAATCCTTAAAATCCCATAGCTTCAACACGCTTCGAATGCGACGCTTAATGTTTGATCAAATAATGTTATTAAAAATTATGAATAATACCCTGGACTCGCTAGAGCTAATTTAACTTTATAAACATTCACATACCGTCAAGACCAACCCGACAAACGATTTTTTTTATTTGCCCGCATGCAGGACCAATCTTAGGATAAATTCTCCAATTCCCCGTATTTGTGCGCAATATAACGCACAATTTCACAATATCGACATTCTTCACAATACCCTTTCAAAATATCAAACCGAAGTAATACGTACAACCATAAATTGATGCACGAGTGTAAAATGTATCGAGGATCTCCTGTCCCGATCCTATATTCCTCTTCCTCTTCCCCTTCCTTCTTATTTTGTATTTTCTAATAAAACATCTGTATTTAACCACCGTTAGCATAAGAAACTTTTTTGGCTTACCTTTTGTTAAACTTCCTATTATATAAATCTGTATTAAAAGCTGTTTGTTTCTTACAAATAAATAAACTTTAAAACACCTGAACATTATTAGCTTGAGGGCGACGGAGTATGAGAGAATGTTATTGGGATGTGGCAAACGAAAACAACTGTATTTTTAGATCTTTTATTTAAAATATTTTTTCATTAAAATAATAATTAAAGTTAGTCGAGATCGACGCACATAATGTTCCACTACGGCACTATTTGTATCAAACAAACGGTAAACCTGCCTCCCTCCCACCTTATGGACAATATCAGTCAACTCGACCGCAAATAATCCTCGGTGAAAAAATACATCAGAGCGATTCCATAGGCTCTATATAGTAAGGAACCAAGCCAATACAAAGATCTATCACAATGGTTTTCATTCTCAGACCTTTTTCTTGACTTTTGTGCCATGTGGGTACACTCAAAACTCCAGAAAACATCCAGCACGTAAGAAAATATGTTTTTAAAAAGATTGGCAGCCATCTTGGCGTTCATCTTGCCTGTCAGGCAATTTATATCGAAAGGTAAATCCACATGGCAAAACAACCAAGGAAAACGTATTGTCTTTTGAAGAATTTAAAGAGTGAAAATGTACTAATTCTATATTATACATATTATGCGATTATTTTTTTTATTTTTTTATTTTTATAAAATGGTAACAAAGATGAAAATGTTTCAACAAACTTTGTGTAAATGAATCTATTTACAAATCTGTTACTATAGGTAAAAGAGCGCAATGCACGTTTTTAGTTATGCGCAGAAAGGGCGTGATTTATTAGTAGTTCATCGGTGACCTGATACGCCGCACTCGCCTCCTGCACCGCTCTTCGATTCGAACGACGCTACGGAATGGTATTTTGTGTTGTTGTCAAACTATACAGCTTGTATCAGGACGTACCTGGCAAATTTTAACCAGTGATTCCTGAGGTAATTTGAGGGAAAAAATGTAGATGGTATTGTGGTCTCCGGTGAATTTTTTTCAAATTAAACTAAAAAAATCTTTCATATGCTGTCACTGGTCCCGACCCCAAATGTCCAATATCTACATATTTTACTCCAAATAAACTCAGGAATCACTGGTTAACCTTCGGCATGTCAAGATGCAAAACAAAACTTGCATTGCCACGAGGAGTGATTCAGTTGCCCCACGCATTTTATCAATATAAAGCCATTTTTTTACATTTATCCATAAATTTTATTACAAATTCTTCTTATGACTTACACATTTAATGTGTTCTCGTGAAAAAATTATCATAAAATAGCTAATTTTATAAAAAATCTCTAAAATCATCAACGAACGTGGTAATTGATTTACCACGTGTAAAAATATTTGCTACCTGCTGGCGATCCAGTGACCGATTACCTTACCCCTCACACTGCTTTGGTAATAGAGCGAGCTAGTGAGATGGTGCGCATCGCCCACCACTGTGGAAATAGAAAGGCGGAAACGTGTAACTGTGGGTATGGTTCCAGCGCACAAGAAATATTATTTGTGGCAAGGAATGATACATAAGAAAAGTTTTTTTCTGTTTTAATCCAGTACTAAGTTTTTTGTTTTTAATGGTAGATTATGTGTTTATAGGTTTTGTAAGAATTCAAAAAATAAAAAAAAACTATAAGGTCTCTATTTAAAAAAATACACGGAGGGAGATTCTGACCATCCCTCTTGGCAATGGGAAGGTTAAATTTTGTCCGGTATGTCATAATACACCCTGTATAGGTATTAAAAATGATGTGTACCTATACCAATTATTAAATATTCTAAGTAACAGTTTTGCAACCAGATTTCTTTACACGGGTTAATTGTCTAATCACAAATATATAATCATATACAGAGAGATACTCATTGAGACTGTCAGTTACATATTTACATAAATTAAAGACTAGATTTTTTCCTCTACATTAATTACGATGCATAACATAATATCTGCTTGAAAAGAAATTACATTTTGTGTCTTTTTTATGAAATTCAATGTATACAGGAGCCAAATTCTTGACGCAGAAACGGAGAAATAATTTTTAAATGTACAAATTACACATATAAAACACTAATTTTAGATTAGTATGTCATGTTTGAGCTAAAGACTGTAAAATATGGAGGGTAGATTTTTTTAATGTTAAGTTAAGCTAAGTTAAAAGGCCTGTACTCCAAATCAGTTCATAAAATAATTTTAAAAAAAGAAGAAAAAAAAGAGGTTTAGTCTTTCTCAAAGACCGTGTAATATAATCTAAAAAAGAGTTGGTAGGTATGATTTTTTTTAAACCATAGCTAGAAAATTCCTTCTGTATACACTCTGTAATTTTTAACTTGGATAAAAATGAATAGTTTACATTTATTACTTCTGTAAATCATTTTATCAATAGTACTATTATGTACATAGGTATAATATTGTGTATAAGTGCTGAAAACGAGAAAAAAAACATCGGTCATGCATAAAACGCACGATACGTCTATTACAGCCGACATGTCGCCAGCTACTACTGACGACCGTGCATCGTGGCACGGTGAGCGAAACCCCGTACCCCTCTAGCTCATAACCGCACCACTCGGCATGTTATAAACGCACGCAGACATGTGTATATATTAACAAATTTTTCCTGTTTTTCGACAAAATGTTTTTTTCTGTTACGTTTGATAAATTTTTAAAAAATGATTATTTTATCCCATACATAAACATATTGATGAGGTATACCTAAAATATGAACTCTGTGTTTAGTATATTTACAGAGATATTAAAATTATTAGACACGGTTAAATAACGAAAAATTCTCTAAAGGCGAGGTCCAGTTTTTGCAACAAGAATCCGGGTCCTAATCTAATTTAATCGAGGAAACATATAATTAAAGTCAAAACATAGATATGTTTTCATAGAAAGCATTGATTTAATCAAAACATATATGTTAGAGGAATTGAAAAAAAACACTGGAAATTTTATCCAAAGTTACCACTATTCTTTGGTCACTACTGACTGCAATCATTTGGTCAGCTGTACAATAAGTGGTGGGCGAAGCGGCTCGGTTTAGTGAGCCGGATCACTAAATCAGCCCTTTGTAGTCTACCGGTTCGGTGATCCGGCTCGATTGAACGACGGTTCGCGTCCCCCCGCACCATACCCTGTCCCTCGCTCCCTTGGCCCTCCTAAAGACGTTCTTAAGACGCTCTTATACGATACTTTTTTCGTCCAGTTTTCACGTGGATTGTCTTTACAGAGAGCTGATTTAGTGATCCGGATCACTAAACCGAGCTGCTTCGCCCACCACTACTGTACAACATTGTTTTAAACAAATTAAAAAAAAAAAAAAAAAACAATATCGTAGGCGTACATTATTAACAATCTTAAAATGAGTAATTATACTAAAATTCGGTTTGAAAAAAAAAAAATCTAATCCCATCACTATGCAATAAAAATGGTTTAATTTGGATAAAACTAAATCTTACGTTGCTAAAATCTCATGAAAAAAAAATCACATAAAAATATTAAAAATACTTATGTTCATTGAGAAATCTAACGATTAATAACACAGCTGTACGGGAACCACAAGCATACGATAAGACTGGTTTAGTAAAATGCTGTGATGCATTTTTATATAAGAATGTCGACTATTTATAAGGGTGCCTAAACGGAAGAAACATTCTTTGTCAAGGGAATGTCGCAATTGAAGTTAGTATAGCTATGTTACTGAAACCAGATACCCTAGATGATAATACGTATAGGTTCTGACATTTTCCACACATACAAATATATATATATATATTATACATACTTATTTAATAAATTGTGAGAATTTTTTTTTCATATATTCTTATTTTTAGACTTGTTTTGGCTTAACATATCATCACAATTCTTACCATTTTTTTATTAATGCTTTATTTTTAATGAGCACATTTAAACATTTATAACTATTTAAAGAAATAACAAAAAAAATCCTTTTCTAAACCACCAGACAAAACGCGAACAGCGAGACTTATAACTGTTAGTACTAATAGCCCCTTTTATATATATATATATATTATATTATTACTTTTAAATATTTATTGAATGAGTTTTTGATTTCTATAATTTATTAAATTTCACAGAAAATCTATTAAAATGTATGAAAAAAAAAACATTTAGTACATTCCGGGCCGCTAGAGGCGCTAGTGTAGAATGTTGCCATCGAATGTCAGAAGCTGCGCGTATTTTCATATTCTGGGGTATCTATTTGCTAAAACTACCTTACCTGAAAATATTGTCACTATGTCATGTAAAAACATGCAATGTTTCTCCTTTACAGAGTAAAACATTCATTGTCACCTACTTACAACGAAAAGCATAGAAGTCAAGTTATATTGTAGCGAAATTGGAATAGGCACTTTCTCAGGTTGGGGTTCTTCGCAGAAATACAAATGTAACATTGTCATCAAATGGCCAATCAGCGCCATTGTGTCGTTTTAACATTTAAAAGGTCCCCGTTAAATGCCGATTCTAGGTCCGTTTAACATTTTGTGAGAAGCAGAAAAACACAACTGTCGTGTTGTTAAGCCTGCCGGTTGATCTAAAATCGGCAAATGTCCAAAAATAAAATAGCGCTGATAATGTTAAATTTGAATTTGTGTGGAACACCCCAACCACAGACAATTTACTTTCATAATATTTGAATGCGTTCTATGTGTAGATACTTGACAAAAGCAAAATAGTTGATTTTGACAGATGGAATAGAGGAGGGAAAACCCAGTTTAGGCAGGAAAAAGAGAGGTGAGATATAGAATATGTAATTAGGGTAATTTGAAGATTTTAATCGGTATGGAAAAACTATATGAAACAGCTGGTGTCAGAAATAAGGTAATTATAAAATTTATTAGGAGAATTATGTACACTGTAAGCAAGTAGCAGTGTTTTCTCATGAGAATACTTAGAAAATCGATTCATGCCAAACTACCTCTCATTGACAATTTGTACAAAAATAATGTTATCATAAAAATTAATATAAGTATTTTTATGTAAGGTAAAAAATAAATATTGAAACATTTTTTAATATCACTAGAACTAGATTTACAGGATTATCAGAATATGACAAAGACAGAGTGAAAGACAGACATTTTAGATAATTTATCAAAACCGTCCAGCAGTTTGTATTTACAATATTAAATTTTCTACTTACAAAATACGTTAAGCCTAAATTCAGTTCCCAGCACGGGTAGGCAGGGGAGCTTAAGCCACACAATAGTATATACTGGTTACGTCATCGCAGAACGTGTTATTTTACGCCGTTACGATTAACGTCACAAGTCATGTTCCAACGTTATCCTAAATCATTCACAGATGGCGTCTTATTGTCACGATTTTCGTCAAATACGTACAAGATAAAACATCAAAAAAACCCTCAAAGCAGCGCAAACAATCCAAAAGAAGATGTTTTAAAACCGCTTTTAGGATATTTATCAACCCTGGCCTTTTAGACGCATTCTATCCCATCATGCGGCACTTTTTGACACAATGTACGTGCTTTATGCATCGCATATGCTACATCCGGATAGCCACCGATGGATCACAAACGATAGCCGCGTAGATAAGGTTAAAAATCAAAAACTATAATTATTAAGAGAAGTTTTACTTTGTGCGCAAAATTGTGCCAAGTTGGATAAATTGAGGAACTGGAGATTAAAGAATTATGTACAAGCACATTAAGAATAACGGTTGGAATTGTAAATCTTTAAATAAATAGTTTTAAAATATTATATTACACGTGGTAAGCTATCTGCGGTTACAGAATGGGAATAAAACAATGAACCCAATACCTTTTGTCAAAAAAAGTCCTTCCAAAACTGTAAGTATCATAGTATCCGATACATTCTTTCAATGAAACATCTCATTATTTTTTGTTGAATTTTAAACTTTGACTGCAAAAACCTAATTGTTTTTTAAAAATATAAATACCGCATGAGAGTCCCAACTGTCCGGAGCCAGTGAGACAATGGCAGACCCATTTTAGGGAATATTGTGAGACTGAAGCAGTGGGGAGAGAAAGTAACTTTTTTACACCAATACAAGCTTTACTTACACCAATACAAGCTTTACTTACACCAATACAAGCTTTACTTAAGTCTAGCAGGAAAACAAAAAAATTTATCTTCTCAAAATGCGAGATCTAAAAAAAAAAATAACAATAAATAACTTGCCGCACACAACAAACGTTACGCTTCAAATAGGCGTACCTATCTCATATTAAGCAAATTTCGAGGAGAGTAAAAAAGTTTTTTTTATTGATGGATCCTTATATATTTATGACCTGTTTCGCTAATGGAGTTTTAATTAAGCGTTTTTTTTACGCCATTATTGAAACAGTTTTTTGGCTCTCTTGGAAAGTTGCTAAATATGAGATACGCCTGTTTGTGTTGTGGGCGACGAATCGCAAGAGATTGTTTATGACAATACAAACATCCCCGGCCTCTTGGTTACACAAGCTTTGGATCTTATAGTATTTTAAAGTCTCATGGACATCATCAATTAAGCATCTAATACATGTATAAAACACCAAATGTAATCAATCTACTACCATATTGTTGGCTTACAACTAAAATCCACAAAGTGCATTATATAGGTTACTGGGTAAAAACACATTTTGTCCATTACAATGCTGGCTGTTGTAAGGAGGAGAGGGACGTCGGAGAGTCATCATTTATTAATTCAGAATAATGATAGTATTATTACGCAATACGATAAATATTTTATAAATTTACATAGGCTTAGCATTTACCAAAATCTAATCAAAAATATTACTTTTTTCTGACCGTCGTCCCATTGTATGTTTTACAAAATATTTAAAATAGAAATATGATTTTTAAAGTGGAGAAAAGTGTGTTTAATCATTTATCGTTGCGTTTTTGTAAATAAACCAAAGATTTGTAAAAATTTTTTTTTAATCTAATCAGAAAAAAGTAATATTTCTGATTAGATTTTGATAAATCTAAGACTATGTAAATTTATAAAATAATGAATAAATATTTTTCCATTTAAAAACATTATGTTTATCGTATTGCGTAATAATACTATCATTATTTTAAATTAATAAATTTCCAACGTCCCTCTCCCCGTTAAAGCAATAAGGCAGCACGTTTTGTCACATGCGACAGCCGCCCAGATCAGGTTTTAAAGCATTTTAGAGTGGTGTTCATGCGACTCGGCACATAGTGCATTTTACCAGTACGTAGAGTTTTTTCCCGCATTTAACACAAAAATTGCTCTTAACAGCCCTTCTTCTCCTAAATCTTCGATTAAATCAAACATTGTGTACATATACCTTCATAATGTCAATTTCAACTCTACTAAGGAGGGCTGTTTAGATTTCTGATAGAAAACACTTAGTGTATTTTTATAGCAGTATTATTAAGCATCTTAGCGCATAGTGGATTTTACTTGAGTATTTTCATATGCACTTGGTAGTATTATAAACTCATTTTGAGCCAAAACCGTTCATAATCTTCCATTATACCTACAAGTATAAGTTTCTGATAGAAAACACATAGTGAATTTTTATAGCAGTATTATTATGCATTTTAGCACATAGTGGATTTTACTTGAGTATTTTCATATGCACTTGGTAGTGTTATTAACCTATAAAACGCAATCTATCACATCACTCAGCACGTTCTGACACAATGTACCTATGTGTTTTAGTGAAACTTGACGGATCACATATGCAACACTGTGTAAGGGCATAGTCGCTGAGGGATCAAAAATGCGACAGCCGCGCATATAAGGATAACTCATTTTGAGCCAAAACTGCACTTTAGTTTTAGGTTAAGGATATTTTGGCACAAACGCACTTGACATGGGAAGGGTAAAGTTCCCAGGCAGTGTTGTCGCTTGTGCGCAGATCACCTTCATCATCCACGGTCAAACTCCATTTCGTTTTCAGAATCCAACTCGGTCTCCGAGTAGGACAGGGAGCCCCCGTGGCGGCGTTCACAGAGAGTATCCTGGAAATATCACACAATTATAAGTACATACATACATAGGATTCTCATTAGTGAATTGGCTACGTTCACTCTAATTAGTGAATTCCACTGATTAGCAAAGGGTGTTGTGTTTGATATCTGAAGTTAAGGGGAATTTTTATATTGTTATGATGTAAACACGAAATTTCGGATAGTTATTACTAGAGACCAAGAAAATTCAAACTTCATTTTTTCATCGTTTTTCGTACAAAATGCATTTTTTACAAAGTTAGTGCAATCAAAATTAATGTAAATCAAATTTAATAATGTTATTAAGTTCTGCAAGTATTTTAGTTTTTGTGACAGCTGTTTCGGCGTTGAAGGCCATTTTCAAACTGTGGTTAGGCCACGTTGAGATGATAGATTCCAAATGTAAGTACCACACAGAATAGAGAAACTATTATCACAATTATTTTCTCAACATTTTAGGCACCATAAAAATTGAAATTGGGTAGGGGTAAATAGAATCATATAAATAAGTTGTCTCAGTCGCAATAATAAAAAACTAAAATACTTACAGAACTTAATAATGACATTATTAAATTTGATTTAGATTAAATAAAAAAATAAAGTAATGACATTGAAAATCGTCATCGGAAGGTCGATGACTTTTCCCAGATAAAATAAATATGTTTGCACGTGACAAAACGACTAATAGAATAGAATAATATTGTGAGTACTGCACCACAGTCCCGGTTGCCCCCAACTGTCTGGAGCCAGCAAGACGCAAGACTATGGGATCCCAATTGGAGTATGTTGCGAAGCTGTAGGTAGTGGGGAGGGGAAGGAAATGGGGGAGAGGAAGATGTGAAAAAAGTAATGAGAACAAAAACGTAAAAACGGAACGACCAGGTTAATCTAATGTTAGTTTCAAGAAAATTTAATATAGATATGTTAATCATATTAATAAGAAATATTGATTTATTAGTGAATTGATTGAATCGATGTATGTAATAGGAAGGGAAAGGCAAACCTTTGTTAATAGAGAGTAAATAACTAGAATACATTTTAACATAAGTCTGTTTTTTAAAATAAGCTAACCTAGATCAAATGTCAAAAAAAGCACAAAATTAAAAAAAAAATCAAACATTGTCAAGAAAATTCATAATAAATATCCATACAAAGTAAGTAAGTACGAGCATATGTTTAAAAAAAATCAAATAAGGTTCAATATTGTCACATCCTTCAATATCCATTTTCCTAGCAAATGTAATGAATTGTGCCAATATTGTCACATCCTTCAATATCCATTTTCCTAGCAAATGTAATGAATTGTGCCAATATTGAACAAGCCCTCACAAAAATACATATAGTAGCAAGCATAGAAAGTTAACGAAATACAAAAAAAATATTTGGCATCTGTCATAGGATAAAAGAAGTATGAAACACAGAAGCCGCCACCATTTTTAGTAGTTCCCGGTATCGAGAAAAATAGAAATACCGTAGGCTCAGAGGGATCGATCGATCGGTGCCGAATGAGAGAAACGAACGAACTTCGTTAGTACGTGGACGGCATGAACTCCGTGTCGCTCACCCACGAGCCCTCCATGCTGGAGCCCATTTTCTGGAAGACAATACATGGCTCAACTACGCTGCTAACTTACAAACAACGTGATATTATATACAATGGTTACTAATTTTGACAAAATACAATCAATTACTAAGACTTAGGAAGTAATGAGTTAATAGAAAAATAAAATGTAAATGATATGGAAGATACAAAAATCATTATTTAAACAATAAGGCCCATTTCGCACCAAGTTAGTCATGTGCAGTCAAGTCATGCCCAGACAAGTCAGGTCCAGTCAGGTCATGTCTAATCAAGTCATATCTAATCAAGTCACATTTAATCAAGTCAGGTCCAGTTAAGTATGTCCAGTCAAGTCATGTCCAGTCAAGTCAGGTCCAATCAAATATGTCCAGTCGAGTCAGGTCTAGTCAAGTCAGGTCCAACCAGGCCATGTCTAATCAAGTCATATCTAATCAAGTCATGTCTAACCAAGTCAGGTCCAGTTAAGTATGTCCAGTCATGTCCAATCAAATATGTCCAGTCTAATCAGGTCTAGTCAAGTCAGGTCCAGCCAGGCCATGTCTAATCAAGTCATATCTAATCAAGTCATGTCTAACCAAGTCAGGTCCAGTTAAGTATGTCCAGTCATGTCCAATCAAATATGTCCAGTCTAATCAGGTCTAGTCAAGTCAGGTCCAGCCAGGCCATGTCTAATCAAGTCATATCTAATCAAGTCATGTCTAACCAAGTCAGGTCCAGTTAAGTATGTCCAGTCATGTCCAATCAAATATGTCCAGTCTAATCAGGTCTAGTCAAGTCAGGTCCAGCCAGGCCATGTCTAATCAAGTCATATCTAATCAAGTCATGTCTAACCAAGTCAGGTCCAGTTAAGTATGTCCAGTCATGTCCAATCAAATATGTCCAGTCTAATCAAGTCAGATCCAGTTAAGTATGTCCAGTCAAGTCCAATCAAAAATGTCCAGTCGAGTCAGGTCTCTTCAAGTCAGGTCCAGTCAAGTATGTCCAATCAAGTCATGTTCAGTCAAATCAGTCAATAGATCTGACTGCATCAGCACGATGAAATTTTACTCAATTTGTGAAAACAATTATTTGAATTTTTTTTATTTATTTAAACGCCCAGAAGGCTTTTACATCATATGCCTACATCTTTTTCAAATCACATCTAAAAAAATAAAATAAAACATGAACAAAAGTTAATTACACTCGAAATAAGATTACAAGATATACTTGTGCAAGTAGTAATTTTATATTGTTATTACTTCAGCAGAATAACAGAAACACATTTAAAAATTCGACCGCTGACTTGACTGAACTGGACGGGACGTGCTCAGGTTGAAAACAAATTCTTGTGTTTGCTTTTACATCAATAACAATCCTTTTGTTAAGTAAATGAAACACGTTGTTATAAACCACAAATATATTTTATTTTCACCAACCGGTTTCGCTTAACTCAAGCTTCATCAGGGTAAATATAATAACTAAATTCTAATACAGAGTTATCGGTTATATCTAGGTATATATCTAGGTATAACCGATAACTCTGTATTAGAATTTAGTTATTATATTTACCCTGATGAAGCTTGAGTTAAGCGAAACCGGTTGGTGAAAATAAAATATATTCGTGGTTTTTAACAACGTGTTTCATTTACTTAATACAATGTCAAACCACAAAGTGATTGCTTCTTATGAAAAAAAAAAAAAATAATAATACAATCCTTTTGAGTCAAATCAAAAGGAACTGATGTGACTCGTCTCAATGTGGCTGGATTGATACTGACTTGATGCAAAATGACCTGTAACGAGTAGTAACTATGGGGAACAGGGATTCTAATGAAAATGTGCAGCAGGATTCCAACAAGAATGAGGATACATAAAAAAACATATTCATGTAATTAAATGAAATTGAAATAATTAAATACATAGTCATTCTTATTATACTTTACCTTATCGAAATCAAAATCACAATTATTACACCAACTAATAAATAATAAGTGGTACTAAATAATACTTAGGAAGTAAATAATAAATGAATATGAGCCAACACCGTATAAACTATTATCATAACATGTACATAATTATATTCTACTAGCTGAAGTACCCGGCATTGCCCAGAATTATTAATAGTTTGGATTAAAGTATTGAGGTTGTGATGTGTTAACCCTACCCCTACCCCTACTCCAAACCCTTCCCTTTCCCCTACACACCTACCCAGTAATTTTCCTCTGGGAAAGGGGGTGGTTTTTCTAAAACCCACGTAGACAATGACCTTCCTCTTGTTTCGAAAGTAAAGTGTGCAAAATTTAATCAAGCTCAGAAAAAACTGTGGATTTGTATACAAAACAAACAAACACCGCCGGCCAGGACATTCTTCTTTATATAATAGAAGATAAGTTCTGCTATAAATGTTAAGATATTATTGCATAGTAATTAGAAGGCTGGGGAAATAAAGATTTTTTTTATGTGAATACCGCACAGGAGTCCCAACTGGTTCCAACCGTTTGGAGCCAGTGAGACTATGGCGTCCCCAATTGGGGAATGTTGTGAGGCTGATGGTAGTGAGGGGGGAGGAGAAGGGGAAGAGGAAGATGGGGAAATACCTGGCTAATAAGATCTGGTCACTAAACACGGCTAAAAGCCATTTCAAGCAACGTTTCAATTCTGAATGGTGGTCTTTCACCAGGGCGATACTGAGAGCATCTTCTACTCTGGAAAGTGCGCAAATATACCATATATTATTTTTAATTAATTAATTGTGAAGCAACACAAATCAATTAAATAAAATTTACTTGTGCACGCTGGGATTTGAACCCTCGACCTTTGGATTCGTAGTTGAGAGCCTTACCCCTCAACCATCGAGGCCGTCATGATATATTTATAATAATGCTAAAAAAAACCCTATTTAATCACGAGCTATGGAATTTTGATATACTAATTGTCCATAAGACAAGATGCCAATTTTTTTTTGAGACAAGACATTAGCATCAAATGAAACACTCAAACTTTGTTTAAATCACATTTATTTTATACGCCTACCGGTTTCGGAACAACCGTTCCATCCTCAGGGCAAGTGTACACTTGCCTACCAAGAAACCTACCAAAACCTGTAGGCGTATAAAATAAATGTGATTTAAACAAAGTTTGAGTGTTTCATTTGATTATAATGAATAACCACCGAGTGATAGCTTCATACAATAGTATGAGACATTACAAGTTTACGATTAACCAGAAAATATTACTCTTGCCATCATCAATATAAGCGGAAAGTGTTGCTTGCTATGATGGAGGACTAGAAGAGGAATTGAACCCACAATGTCTGGGTGGAAACCAGAAGCATTTGTTTAGGTAGCTACTAACCGGTTGGTTATCATATTTAAAAAAAAAAGGGTTGAAACTCGGACAATGTCTGGCAGTAACTACTAATTTAAAATTACGTACATATTACATTAGAATTTTCTACAACGAATTATGACATTTTAGAAATATATAGCAGAATCTAAAAAAATAAAATATTTATATACTAAATTCTATAACTTTTTTTTTTCATTTGTACTGTTTTACTTACATCAAGAATACCGGCACTTGGCTCCGAGGCGTAACCCTCAAAGTGCGCTTCTCTGCCGTAGTCTTCAGATTCGGAGGAACTCTCGTCGGAGCGCGAACCCGCCGCCACTTGACACACCATCTGCGCTAGGTCAGTGAACGTGTATCTGGCAAACAAACGGTCATATAACTAACAGGATACTTTTTATTTATTTTATTCACAGAAATTATTTCGATAACAAACATGCATTACATTATTAGCCAATGTTGGTCACATGCTTATTAACATTTTGAATTGGCTTGACTAATGGTAGATTAGTTTTGCATCTCGGAAAAAGGAAAGATCAGTGCACGCGCGCGCGTTCTTGTAAAATTGTCAGGGACATAATAGACATATAATGGAGGTTACAGGCCATTATCAGCAAAAGCAACTTTCCGTCTGTGTTGGCAAGGCTGCTAATACCCAGCATTCCTGATAAGAAGGCTGACGGATATAATCAGGGATAGTACCCAAAGTCCCTAAATTATAAATATCTTAGAAATGTCATTATTGCCTCAAATATATTATACAGTGAAACTATCTTTAGGTTAATACTAAGTTTCTCTTCTAACGTACAGTAGTATTTTATATTTCATTGATAAAATGAATTTTTTCGGCTGAAAGAAGGCCATCCATCTAAGAGGCTTCTCTATAATAAACCTGCAAGATGAAATAAGGCCATCCATTAAAGAGGCTTCTCTATAATGAACCCGCAGGACGAAAAAAGGCCATCCATCAAAGGGGCATCTCTATAATAAACCTGCAGGATAACAGAAGGCCATCCATCAAAGAGGTTTCTCTATAACGAACCTGCAGGACGAAAAAAGGTCATCCATCAGAGGCTTCTCTATAATAAACCTGCAGGATGACAGAAGGCCATCCATCAGAGAGGCTTCTCTATAATAAACCTACAGGGCGAAAGAAGGCCATCCATCAAAGAGGCTTATCTATAATAAATCTGCAGGAGGAAAGAAGGCCATCCATCAAAGAGGCTTCTCTAAAATAAACCTGTAGGATGAAAGGTCATCCATCGGAGGTTTCTCTATAATAAACCTGCAGGACGAAAGAAGGCCATCCATCAAAGAGGTTTCTCTATAATAAACCTGCAGGATGAAAGAAGGCCATCCATCAAAGAGGCTTCTCTATAATAAACCTGTAGGATGAAAGAAGGTCATCCATCAGAGGCTTCTCTATAATAAACCTGCAGGACGAAAGAAGGCCATCCATCAAAGAGACTTCTCTATAATAAACCTGCAAGATGTTAAACGGGTGTTGTAAGGCCTAAAATTAAGTGGCTGGGAGAACATTATCCAGTGGTGAACAACTTACTCGCTAGCGCTGTGATGGTGCGCCGGATCCCTGTGGATTCCCCCATCCTGCTTCAGGACAGGCAGGGCCCCCCGCCGCTTCTGCCCCTCGAAGTAACCCTTGCCGTGCTGATAGCCCACGTCTTTGATCTCATCAAAAGAACCAAACTGGAGGGTCTTGTACTTGTCAATCGGGGGACGGATGTATTCGCAATAGTCAGACGATTTTACCTCCTGAAAAATATTATTTCAATTACATATAATGTAAAAGATCCATCTGAAACACTAACGAAAGTGTATCATCACCCCACTGGTTGACGGTTTCCGTGGTTGAGTGGTTATAATCCTCGAATCCAGAGGTCGCGGGTTCAAATCCCGGGGTGCGCAAGAAAATTAAATTGTGTTATTTCATAATTTATTCATTAAAACTAATATGTAGTATATTTGCGGCACGTTCCAGACTGGTAGATACTGTCAGTATCGTCCTAGTGAAAGACCACCATTTAGAATTAAACATTACTTGAAATGGCCTTAGCCGTGTTTGGTGACCAGATCTGAATAGCCAGGTACTTCTCCAACTTCCTTCTTTCCCTCCTCAATACCTTCAACCTCACAACATGCCCCAATTGGGGATGCCATAGTCTCACTGGCTCCATATGGTTAGGAGCAGCTGGGACTCTTGTGTGGTAACACATAAAAATTTAAAAAAAAAAAAAAACATGGATGATGAACCAGAGAACATGTTCCAACTAAATTTATGAGAGGCATGGTATGTGTCACAAAATGGGAAAGAGTGAGAAGTTCGACGATCCGAGAAGTGTATCCGAAGTATCGACAAACCCCTGTAGAAATGTCGTAGATGAGGTGACACAAAAGTGGGGATAGCAACTCCAGTGACTGCGCGAGGAGAAGCAGGACCTGCAGTAGACAGAGGCCTATGAAGTAGCACGAGACAGGGACGCTTGGGGGTGCCTTGGAAGTCCCCAATGTGTATAAAACAAGGGAAGCGGGATAAAATTAATGAAAATAAAATATATAAACCTCCAACTGGCGTACGCAGGAGACGTAGGCCAATCTGCTCTGGATGTCGGGAATGTTGGGCACCTTCACGGGCGAAACGAACGGGTTCCACTTCTTCCACAGGAGCCACCAGCCGGAGAGGTCGTCTCCGTAGTTGGTGAGGTCCATGTCGTCCTGCGAGCCTACGTCGATGGCCAAAATGTGGCGCGCGCCGTACGAACGCATTATGTCAGCTGTTGATGGTAGACTAACAAATTTAGTATTGGAAATGCATGCATACATATAGTTAAAAAAAATAGTTAATTATTATGACAAAAAATAGATAATACACCACTAAGTGGTGTTAATCATAAATTTAAATTGTGGGTACATTGAAAAAGGGGATTTTTTGTGATTTATGATTTACATTTTTTCAAATGTTGACAAATATTCATCGAATAAGAAATATAGTGTATACATATTTTGTAACTCTATAAATATTCTGGATGATGTACCATTAATGGTTCAGGACTCTATATAAGACAGAAATTGAATGGATTGTAACATAAATACAAATGGAAAATAGTTTTTCAACCACAAGAGACGTGTGGCAAGCAACTCCATTTATGTGGTACTGTTGTAATAACCAGAACAAAAAATTCTTTGGTTCAACTGACATTTTTTCAGAATAGAGAATCTTTAAAGATATAATAATACTACAGTTGCAAAGGGCATAAAAAATGAATGCGGTATCAAAAGTAATTTTGAATAAGTTAAATTGTTTTGCCTCTGATATGCGTTAAAAATTAAAATGAAAGCATTACCTGGTACATTGTTCACGTAGCAGCCGTCCAATAAAAGATGTCCATCCGCGGGATCGCATAACGGCGGGAAAATGCCCGCAATGCTCATAGAGGCACGGCAGTACCGCCACAAATCACCTACATTCAATAACAACACCGCGCGCTCGCATACAAACAATGCTGGACATATTGTGTCGATTCCATGTTTACAAATAGTCAGATCGCTTGTAATAAAAATGTTACAAAAACAAGCGAATGCTTTTATTTAAAAACAAATGGAATTACACTAATTTGTTGCCAGTGCCATGACTTATAGTTTTTCTTTTACTTACCTTGGGTAGGTACTTTTTCAAATGAGAAATGGCTTAATGATGTGAGACGCATGTTCAAAAGGCATTATCTCATTTACGAGTATAAAAATGTATTTAATTTTTCACCACAATGTATTGTTCATTAGAAGGAAAGTGAGAAATTAATATATTAGAAATTGAATTATTTGAGGTGTACATAAAACAAAGAAGGCGGTGTCGAGCAAAATTTGAAAATGAGTTAAATATGAGGTCAGATAGAGAACATGCAATTTGGTTTTTAACACATCCATCATTAAAATCTACATTTTTGACTTTTAACGAGATTTGAAATCAAAACCGAAGTGTTTACGTTGTTTCAAAAGCGGTAGTTTTCAAATGGATCAATCAGAACACAAGATATTGCATTTTTAAGATGGCGATCGATTCCATACAATCATCTTTAATCTGTCATGTTGGATCTATTCAAAATAATACTGTTAGAAAGTTTGTAACAAAGCGGTAGTGTTAATTTATATAAATTGTTTAACATAAATTGCTTGACACCGCCTTTGTTCCGTACACCTCGTTCAATAGTTAATTTTACATAAAATAACACCTTCCAAACGTACATCTCGCAACACGAAACGGATTTTAAGCGGTCCCGCGATCGGTTGGTTCGTCGATATTTGTTGTTGCTCGATCGCTTGTGATTGGTTTACCTGGCAGATTGTTGACGTAACCGCCATCCAATAGGAGATGGCCGTCAGTGGGGTCGCACAGCGGAGGCATGTAGCCACTGAGGGACATAGAAGCACGCACGTATCTCCACAGGGACCCTGCCAAACGCGAGCCGCCATTTTAGTTTTTCAAATTTTCACAAAATGGCCGGCACAGTTATGCAAATCATCATAGACAAATACCACTTAAAAATATTATCACGCCGTAGACAAACGATACTTTTTTATTTAGCATCGAAGTCATAGACAAAATACGTTGTTCATTGTTTCTCATTTTGAAATAAAATACAGAAAATGCCGCTGGGTTAGTTGGAAATATTTACTTTGCTATGGGGTTGGTATTCACATTTGAGAGAGAATGGGTGCACTCTTTATGACTGAAATATCTAAGCATTTGCTTGATGATGTAAAGGTGGAGAAATCTAAAAGCTTAATTAATGAAAAATAATTTAGATTTTTTTTTTTTTAAATTTATATAAAACTCTTTTTTTTTTTTTATGTGACACCTCACAAGGCTGTACTGTTTACAACCAAGGGGATCATATCAACCATTGAGAGACAGATAAAATATATATATTTTTTAAACTACTGCTTTTGCTAGACTGTATTCTAGTTTTGTGTAACTTCCCAAAGGTTCATTAATATTAAATAAAATATATCATAAAAGCATACTTATTTTTTAAATATTTGACAAGTCAAATTATAACCCGAGTGTGAAAAAAATGGATCGCTGTTGAATAAGAAAATTAATACCAAAAAAAGCAATTTAAAATTGAGAAGCAGAGCGGATACTAGTTTAAAACAGTTTTTTTTAATAAAAGCAAATGAATCAACATTGTGAAATTATGTTGTTACGATCCTCGAAAAATGTCTCATGAAGCTCAATTGTGGCAAATAATTGATATTACATATAAGCAAAATAAGTAATGACACCGGCACTCAGAAATGGCCCTAAACATCACTTTGCAGGTTGCTAACTCAAGCTATACCACAAATGATTTGCTTATAAATTCTATGCGGGTAGTAGAGAAAATGTATAAGGTTTCAAAAAGCAAAAATCCTTAAATTCCATGAAATCCATTCCAAAATGTCCGAAAATAGGTTTGGCTTGAAAAGCAGTGAAAACAGTTTTGAACATTTTGCCTAAAATTCCAGTACATATTTCATATAGAATTGAAAAGACGACAGTTTGAGAATCATTTTTTTTGAAACCGTATGAATTTTGCTAATTATCTGTATAGATTTAATAGATATTAATACTAATTAAATGATTCGTAGTATTTCTTGAGTTAGCAACCTGCAGAGTGCGTATTTTTGGATGCTGATCGTTAACAGCGTAAATTATATTCGAATTTGTCTGAAAACACAAAATTATTGGGTTCGATTACAATGTGTAAGTGAGTTTGACCATGTACTAACCCCGGAAGTATGTAGTCACAAATTTTAACAACCCATCGCCCTCCACAGCGGCGACCAAATTCTTGTAAAAGTATTATGAAATCTATGATTCAATTGAAAAACTAAAAATCAAAAAAGATTTTATGATTCAGCTATGCTAACATGAACACTTTTTTTATGTGATACCACACAAGAGTCCTAACTGGTCCAAACTGTCTATTGGTCTACCTGGCTATTCAGATCTGGTCACCAAACACGGCTAAAACCATTTCAAGCAATGTTTCAATTCTGAATGGTCTTTCACCAGGGCGATACTGACAGTATCTACCACTCTGGAGATATAATCCTCTGTTTCGACTCAACCTTATATCTACAAAAACATTTTATCTCAGGAGGACAAAGATACTGCCTATTTTCCTTATTTATAAAGATTTTAAAACAATTTTTTTTATTAATTAACCGCTCGTGTGCCAGCGATGCCGGAGAGGCACTCTGACATTTGTATCCGTAGTGTGCCAGCGATGCCGGAGAGGCACTCTGACATTTGTATCCGTAGTGTGCCAGCGATGCCGGAGAAGCACTCTGACATTTGTATCCGTAGTGTGCCAGCGATGCCGGAGAGGCACTCTGACATTTGTATCCATAGTGTGCCAGCGATGCCGGAGTGGCACTCTGACATTTGTATCCGTAGTGTGCCAGCGATGCCGGAGAGGCATTCGCTGTAAAAGCACCCGACTCGACTCATAGTTGACTCATAGTATTTTGACTTAAAAAGTGCTCTTAGCAGAGACATCTATTGACTTTTTATAAAAGTCTAAATTAAAAAAAAACATTATTTTACAAAACGACAGTGAGTAATTACGAAATTGCTGTCAGCTAGCAGACGGAGCGCAACAAGCAATTTTACTGCTGGCACACAAGGTGATTTATTTTTGACGGGAACTTGGCATTCCAGAGGTTAATACTTAAATATGTAATGTATTCATTACATAAAAAAAATGCTTTAAAATAAGAAGAAAAAAAAATAGTTTCTTTCATCTCCTGAGAAAACATGATTTTGTAGAGTTGAGTCAAAACAGCTATCTTACATGAAAATATTCATCACAGGGTATTTAGCAGATAAATAGAAAACAAAACATTGATATCGATAACAAAATAAATATAGTAGAACTGCATTATGAATTTTTTTGCAATTTACATCTTATTGAATTTTAGAATTCGTAAAACTTTTACAAGAATTTATCCAGTAGTGTGCGGGGAGGATTGTAAAGTATATCATCGACTCGAATAAATTAATAATGAATAATTATTTATGGTGTATGGGTGTACATATTATTCAGACAAACAAAGTCATAATATATTATATTAATTTGTGGATAAAAACAAATGTTAGTAGATAGACATGTAAATATTTTTATAATTTTTTTTGTCGACAAAATTGTTTAAATATGATTTGCTAAAAACTTGCTAATTGAATGTTATACCGTTTGACTGCAAGGGTTAGGAAAAGAGGATGGACGCTCTTACTTAGAGCATGGAGTGCCAAACAACTCTCTCTCATCACACAATCCTTGCTTCATTCACATTCATAAAACATACTATTCTACTCCCATTCTTGACCTGACCCAGCTTGATTTGATTACTTGACCGTGCCATATCGATTTCTTTTCCCATCCACTAGACTGCTAGAATCCCAAGTTCCCGCCAAATGCAAATCTCTTGTGCCAGAGGTAAAATGGCATGTTGCATGCCGTATGCTGGCTGACAGTAATTTCGTAATTACTCACTGTTATTTTTGTAAATTATACTGTCTTACCAGATAATGTGTTTATGTATTTATCATAAGTAGTTACCCCAGGATAGCTGCTTATATTCAGAGAAATGTATTTTTTACCCTTCATTTTATGTCGAAAAAGTTAAATACAGAAATCAAAAACAAAAAAATGGTTTTATTATAATTTCATAAAGCTAAATAAGTGTCCTTCACAATGAAAATAAAATAAAATGATGTGTTTTCCTGTAAATAAATATAGTAGCTATTGCAGAATTATTTCTTCACACTTGACGATTTGATAACATAGAATAATATTAAGATATATTATTTCCTTGCCAAGTGAATAAAATATATATAATATTATGCTAGGGGCATTTTTTAAGCTTCAAAATATCATAAAATCGAGTCAAATGCGTTGGAGCTGCTAGCTGCTAGAGCTGGCATTCGACTGGTACAAATGTTAGATAACCTCTGCGAATAAGCTGGCATTCAAGTGGCTAAGCATCATATTTTCATTTTCTGTCCATCCATCATCGTCTCTTCTCTTTCAATTCCAAGATGTACTACCATATATTCTGAACCTCAACCTGAATCCATTACGAACCACTAGCCTCACTTCCGTTGACAACTGGAATAGTGAATTACTTAACGGACTTAACGAAAGTGTAGAAGATAATGAAAATTTTTATCATTGTGAACAATAATAATAATAATAGTTGGATGACTTGTATAGCGCATTAAAAATAATAAAATAGCACATAAATTAATTTACAACAAAACTTATTGTCAAGAATAGAGTATCACATACACAAAGGCAGGCATTTTACAGAGATTCCAAAGCAGACACAGAAAGCATGCTTGTAAAATGTAAATAAATTACTTTAATTGCGTGCAAAAAACTGATAAGACTTAATCATTGAAGAAGATAATTGTATCAATGTCCTGTATCTAGTAATATCAAAATCTTTGTGGCTGCTCTGCAGGCGGGTAACTCTTTTCAATCTCAAGGGAGAGTATGCCTAAACTAGAGACATCTAGAGGCAAATCTATGAACTACTTGTAATAGAGCCATCTGTGCTAAAGTAGCTAAAGTATCACAATAATGTCAATGAAAATATGAAATAGACGAATATACAGGAAATGAAAAAGTTGCGACTGTGATTCAAACCCAGATCCTCTAGTCTTATCCGGGACAAGTGCCTCTACCAATTAAGCTATCGAGACCCCTAGTTAATTGTTATTATTACCTTCTTCAATGATTAAATATTGCAATGAGGTTTAAAAGCTTCAATAATTTTATCCTAATAAATTGATAAGATTTAGGTTGGTGTTGTTTCACAGAAATTCAAATGAAACGTTATCATTAAATGGCCAATCAGCGCCATTTTGTTTTTCTTTTTACCTTTGAAAGGTTTACGTTAAACGCAGATTTTAGGTCTGTTTCAGCTTTTGAACAAATTGTGATCAGCAGAAAAGCACAATTGTCGTGTTGTTATATTTGACAACTGATCCCTCTTTGAAAGGAAGCTGAATCAGACCTATAATCGGCGTTTAATGAGGACCTTTCAAATGTAAAACAAAAAAAAAACAAAATGGCGCTGTTCAGCCACTCCATGACAATGTTACATTTGAATTTCTGTGAAATACCATAACCTTTTACTTTGTTATATATGAGGTCATTTCATGAATTTTATCAAAAATCTGAAGCAGCAATAAAAAAAAACTAAGTATTTGGAAATTAGTAACTTTATTAAATTGACAAAACATTGAAAAATTGTGGACACACTTCATTATATGAACAAGTTACAGCACAACTGTGCTTTTGGCAGGATTCATGTAAACTGAGTTCATAACAGGGCAGATATAAACTGAGTTAATATCAGACCAGATATACACTGAGTTAATATCGGGGCAGATATAAACTGTGTTATAAGGGCAGATATAAACTGAGTTAATATCAGGATAGATATAAACTGAGTTAATATTGGGGTAGATATAAACTGAGTTAATTTCGGGGCAGATATAAACTGAGTTGAGTAGGGGTAGAAACTGAGTTAATATCAAGGCAGATATAAACTGAGTTAATATCAGGACAGACATAAACCTAGTTAATATGGGGCAGATATAAACTGAATTAATATGGGGCAGATATAAACTGAGTTAATATCAGGACAGATATAAACCTAGTTAATATGGAGCAGATATAACTGAATTAATATGGGGCAGATATAAACTGAGTTAATATCAGCACATATGTTCATATAATTAAAGTAATGGACATAAAGCTACAATGTTTTATTTTATATAATATCTGCGTAAATTTCCTTGTTTTGAATATTACAATATTCCCTATAATAATAAATACAATACTGTGCAGTTTATGAAGAAATAGATCACAAAAATAACTCAATTTTGAAAAATCAACAAAAAGTTAGTCCAGAATCAAACCTGACCTTTTACATAAAGAAGTACTTTAAAATAAAATACATCCTCGTGGCTTTGTTCTGTTTCATAAACCCGTATCAAATTTGTATAAATTTTAATAAGTTAATTTGACAAAATGTTTAATGGCTCTATAAACAAATATGTATCTACATATATGTAGATCGTCCAGTTCATTCATTAGTCAGACAAATGCAAAAACACGAAGTTTGACTGAAATATGTGGTCATGTGTAAAAGTGTACTCCATCTGGTTCAATACTCGGAATATTTGTAAATGCATCCAAACAATTTACAATGCTGATAAACTTGTAAATAATTAAACGTAAACAGAAGAATACACAGAAAATAAAAAGATACACTCGGCAAATTAACCAAATAAATATTTTCATATGAAGCGGTAACTTGGTGATGTGACCTTATAATTTGAAAATAAAACAATAATTTTGTTTACATCACTTTTATTTATACTTTTGCCGACCGGGTTTCGCTACTACCGTAGCTTCTTCAGGGCAGTATACAACTAAACTATGAACTAAGATACACATGTGTTATGGATTGATAAAAACAGGCGAGTGGAGGGCCAAGGGTGGGAGATCAGCAGGTACCTGCTGACCGGGAAGTGTGTGTTCTTTGTTTATTGGGAATAATTTAAGAATTGGACTTTTATTTAAATTTTTTGATTATTTACCAGGGGTTACTCATAGATTCCTCATAGAGTTACTCAAGTTTGCCGGTTTTACTCATAGATGTCGCTAGAGATATGTATACATTTCTATGATTTGGCATCTATGTCATATTTTTCTGTGGACATTAACCTTCAAAAATAAACAAGTTACATTCTGCCAATATAATAGTGTCATAGTTGGTTACCTCAGTGAATATGTCGAGTTTCATTCCAAGTAAATCGCATTTGCGGCATTCATTGCTTTTCTTATTTCATCAAAAGAAAAAAGCAGTTGAAGCTCATCGGTTGCTGGTAGAAACTTATAGTGAACATGCTCCAGTGATTAGAACATGTGAGACATGGTTTCGTCAATTTAAAAGTGGATATTTCCATTTAACAGAAAATGAACATCCTGGTGCAACGAAAAAGTTCGAAGACGAGGAATTGCAGGCGTTATTGGATGAAGACCCAACCCAATCGCAGCAACAATTGGCCCAAACACTTAATGTGACCCGAGGAGCAATTTGCCAACGTTTAAAAGCCATGGGAAAGATCCAAAAGTATGGAAAATGGGTACCACACCAAATGAGCGAGAGACAAATCGAAAAAACCGCCAAACTGCCTCATACAGCTAAAGTAGTGAAGAACACTCTCAAAGCATTGAATTGGGAAATATTATCGCACCCGCCGTACTCTCCAGACCTTGCCCAGTCCGACTATCACCTTTTCGCATCGATGGGACACTCACTCGCAGAGCAGCGCTTCGCCAATTTTGAAAAAGTCGAAAAATGGCTGGTTGAATGGTTTGCCTCGAAAGAGAAATTTTTTTTTTGGAATGGTATCCATGATTTGCCTCAAAGATGGGCAAAATGTATAGAATCTGATGGTCAATACTTTAAATAAAAAAAATTTGAGATTCCCTTGAGAATTAAGCGTTTTCTTTATTGAAAAAACCGGCAAACTTCAACTAACACCCCTGGTATGAGTCTTCTATTAGTGTTTTTGGCTTTCCTTATTTCTAACGCTTCCAAGTTATCTAGTCGAATACCTGTTCCATTTTTATGCAGTAAACTAGTGCCTGTATTTTTATTGAATGTGTGGTCTGTTTCTAAAAGATGGTTGGCAAATTCGGAGAAACCATTC
This sequence comes from Halesus radiatus, assembly GCA_022606495.2. NCBI lineage: Eukaryota > Metazoa > Arthropoda > Insecta > Trichoptera > Limnephilidae > Halesus > Halesus radiatus. Next base: position 31,654 of record JAHDVE020008657.1, on the reverse strand, counting down.
TTATTTAGACATGTTAAGTGTTCTTTTACACGGATATTAACATTACGCTACGTTTTGCCTACATAGAACGCCGGGCAATCATTACATTGAAGTGAATAAATGCCCGAGTGGCCTAAACTGTCTTCTTCATCTTTATATACCATTAATTAAAAATTGGGAAAAAAAATTGGAAGTATTAGAAATAAGGAAAGACAAAAACACTAATAAGACTCATAAACAAATTTAAATAAAAGTCCAATTCTTAAATTATTCCCAATAAACAAAGAACACACACTTCCCGGTCAGCAGGTACCTGCTGATCTCCCACCCTTGGTCCTCCACTCGCCTGTTTTTATCAATCTATAACACATGTGTATCTTAGTTCATAGTTTAGTTGTACACTGCCCTGAAGAAGCTACGGTAGTAGCGAAACCCGGTCGGCAAAAGTATAAATAAAAGTGATGTAAACAAAGTTATTGTTTTTTTTTAACCAAATAAAATTTACTTGCGCATACCGAGATACGAACCCGCATCCTCCGGATTAGCAGCCAAGGATCGTAAATACTCAACCACGGAGGCGTCAAGGTCTTGGTAGCTCAATTGGAAGAAACACAAGTCCCGGATTATACTACAGGTTATGAGTTTTTTTTTTTTTGCAACTTTTTATTTTCTGTTTCATAGTTATTGATGTTATTTTCAATGATTAATATCACAATGAAGTGTGAAACTCGATAAGTTAATTTTAACCTTTTAGACGCTGGAAGCGCACCCCTGCGCCGCACCATACATGTCCCGTGCACGGGCGGCTCACCCATGCGCCGCAAAGCTTCTATAGTTTAAAGAGCCCCGTGTGTGACAGAAGTCATACATATTTTTGACCGGCAGAAAAGGTTAATAAACTTATACTAGTGTACAAAATCAAATGGAAAAACACAAGCGCATAAAATGATTTATGGTAATCATTAGGATATTGTTTTCGTCATTATCTAAGTATTTGGAGATGTCCGATGAATGAACTGGACAATCGATGTATCTAATAAAATACAAGAGAAAAAGCAATGCATTGACGATGTCAGCATATCAAAGCGGTAAAAGCCAACTAATTTAACAAAATATTAACCAAGTGAATGAACATTTAAAAACCATTTGATTTTCAACAGTTTAATATTTAAAAAAAAATATAAAAAGAATATGAATAGATACAATTCAATATAATGTTAAATCACCTTACATATTCCTTTCTCATTTCTTTGAGTTTTATATTGCATGCCGTAAATAGAAGACAAAAATAACGTATTTAACGTGTTAGTGATATATATATATATATATGTATATGTAACTCGGTAATTTAAAAATTTAATATACACACATCAAAATTTGACCAGCTAAAAGCATGTAACCATTTTTGTTGAAGTAAAAAACCAATCACAAGCGATCCGCATTCTATTTTAGAAAAAAAAAAAAGTTTCATCCGAATGGTTTCACATCATTTTTAAAAATAAAATTTGTGGCCATAAAGTTGTTCAGACTTTCTAACCAGGGGTAAAAATGAGTGAAAAATGAAAATTTTCGCTTTGAAATTGACATGACAAACCAAAAGTCATAACGCTGGAAACACCAAAAATAACAAGAAAAGAAGTATTCTTCCACCAAAAACAGTTCTGAATGAATAGAGTGCACCACATGAGTACGTGCTTCCCTCCCAAAATGAATTAGTATTATTTTAAAGTATTTTGAGAGAAAATTAAAATGTGTGTATAGAAATATACATATTTTATAAAGATATAAAAACAAAAAAAAAAAGAAAATAAGTAATATTATTTTGCAGGGTGAATTTTTTTGTAGAAATTAGTTTCACGATTACAAAGTCTTTAAGAAAATAGATGAATTTAACAAATTATTATTTGTCATAATTATTTTATTTAAAATGTACAAGTTATCAAGCACAAATACCCACACACCATAATAAAGGGTGTTTTTTTTAGAGGTTCGGTTTTTAAACACCTGTGAAGTGGCCTCCACGATTGTGTGATCTCGCATCGTTAGATTACTTTCTTTGGGGGTATGTGAAGCCACTAGTCTGTGCTGATAAACCAGAGACGTTGGACCACTTGGAAGTCAACATTCGCCGTGTTATTGCCGATATACGGCCCCAGTTGCTCGATAAAGTTGTTGAAAATTGGACTTCACAATTGCGCTTCATTCGAGCTAGCTGTGGCACTCATATGCCCGAAATCATATTTAAACAATAATGGCATAAAATTATCTATTAAATAAAGCCAATATCATAGACAATAACTTTATTTTAATATTTCTTTTTTATTCATTTTGAATTTGTATACCTCTAAAAAAAACACCCTGTATAACAAGTAGACAATTATTTTGAAAGATCAAAAAATTAAATTGCCGACAGATTTTTTTTTTTCGAGAATTTTTTTTTTTCATGAGATGACCATAGAGACAAAAAGGAATAAAAAAATCAAAAACAATAATAGTGTCAAGAATTTTTTTCTAAAATATTAAAATCTTTCTTTTTTGTGAATGCAACATTGAGACATCGATTAAAATGCAGATTACGAAATAAAGTTTTAGAAATAAACAGACGTCCGTATTATTTCAGAATAGGTTTTCATGTCTTTTAAAATAACATTTAAACTAAATAAACATCTAATAAATAAATAAATAAAACAGACAGATAAAACAGAAATTTTAGTAAATGTTTGGACTTTTTTTGGATTAATTAACACTACCATTATAAGCACGTTCCCACAGAAAGAAAGCAGACAAACACAATTTTTTTTCCACCCATGATATATATATATATATATATACTATGACACCATTCAGACGAAAGTCAGTTTAAAACCATCATAGAATAGAAAATGTTACACTTTAACAAGAAATATTGTCAACTTTACACATCAAATAGATCAGGGGGCTGATTCCGGTTCTTTTAAAGGATAAGGCATTGTCCTTATCCTGAGGGTTAAAGACATTCTCCTTAACTGCGATTCCGATTACATGTCAATGACAATGCATATTTAATGGAGTTTGTAGTTTGATTATTACACTATTATTAAAAATTATAGGTGGATCACACATATTGAACACGTGTAGTTTATTATTACATACTTTGCACTTTAAGTTTTAGATCAGAATTTAAATCACTTTTATCTGACATTTTGGACTTTTGGCATAGGTGCAGTGGCGTAGTGTGGGCCATCGTCGCCCGGGGCGGAATCATAATTTGCCGCCCCTGTGACGTCATAAAAATAATGATGTTAGTGGTGTTGGTGGAAAAAAGGAATCATATGAAAGAGCCAAAAATATTTATTTCAAAACCAAAATAGTTTACTTAAGTTTAAATTTTGACTTTTCGGACCTTACCGCAGCAAAATCTCATCAATCTGGTTGTGTATAGTATATCACAAGTAAATTCTGCCGCCCTCCTAATAGGGGCGCCCGGGGCGGTCCGCCCCTCCGTCCCCCCCTCGCTAAGCCACTGCATAGGTGCTTTACAAACATCGAAATTTAGTTAATTCTGTTCATTTAATAGCATTATTATGCGACAAATGACTCACTGATAAAGTTTAAAGTCAATACTTACGATAATGTTAAAACTACGCCAATTGATATTTTTAAAGAACGTCATTCATCCGAGAGAACCGGAATTGCAGTTAAGCAAAAAGGCTTTAAGCCTAAAATAGCCGAATAATAAAAAAATTTAAATAACCGAAATCAGACCCGTGTAGTTTAAAAAAAGAAAAGAAATATTTTGAGTAATGATATGACTACTAAAAAGTATTGCAGGGCAATGTTAACCACTTTGGGAATCACTGATGACTTGAACCCTAAAAAAAGCCAGGCAAATACTGGATAGAAGCTCACTGGGGAATCTAATAGGAATATTAACAGGACACTGCAACCTTTAAAATATATTTAACCCTAAGGATGGGGACAATGTCTATGCTAAAAAAAGAACCAGAATCGGGGCACTGGTAAGCTATCAAAGGGATTAAAGTGCCTGTACCCTGAGAGCTTACGGGAGCAATGCAAACCTTATCAAGATAAATTCACCTTTTTTTAAAGCTGACGCAGTGAAATGAGGGAATCGAACCCCAGCTTAAGAATTAGAATCAAGTCCTCAACACAATTCATCCATAAATTCACTTACAGCTTGAGGTGGTAAGTCACACCAATCAAGCCAAGAAAATTATTTCAAAGATTATTATGCTTTAATACTTTTAATTCTTCATTGAACACATTAGTTAATACATTGAGGCATATAACGTGAACGAACTCACCGCCAACGGCTGAGCATTTGAGTTACCAACGGGCCTACTTCATTTAACATTAAAAAAGCCAGTTTACACGAATATTGATCGTGGTAAAAGCGATGAAAGGTAACAAAATTGCTTTTTCTGTTTTCCCAGAATGACATGTCCAGTCATGTAGGCATTTTGCAGTTATCATTGGAGATCCATACCCGGCAAACGCTAGTAATCGACTGAAGCCCGTGTTATCTCTATGATGCCAATTGGCCTCATGTTGTTGCTCATATTTCTAATACGAATAACTCTATTTGTATACCTTAATGGGTTAATATGTAATTCTCTGTGAACAGAATTAAGATATGAGGTAGATGTGATGCTGGAAAAATTATCTTTTTAAAAAAGGGTAACCGAATAAAACAGAACAATGACAAAACAGAACATGATACAAGAATACTTTAAATTAGATTAAGTATGTTTTATTTTATTTCTTCACTTTTCTGTTTTGTCATGGAACTGTAAAAAGACTGTTACGAATAATTGTTTCATTTAATTATTATCAGGGCATTGCACCACGTACCATGTCGGTGGATGCGCATGCAGCTGGCCGAGATGTCCGTGGTCACAGTGAAGTAGGGCAGCCACAGGTCCTCGATATGCGTGTCCTCGAATGTGGTGCGGATGGTCATGTTGAAGTGGCGACCCGTGAACATGGACGTGGCGGGATACGTCAGGTCGAGGAGCTGACGACTCCATTGGGTCATTTTCTGCAATGAACATCGAAACAATATTATTCATTTTGCAAATTAAGTAACATATATACAGCAGAATTCCGTTAATTTAAACTTTTATTACATACAAATATAATTCGTAATTTATTTTGTTCCACGCACAAAACTTTGTCCGTGTAATCGGAAATTCAATTTGTGCGAAAATAAATCACATTATTGTGCAAATAGTAAATCTGAATCCGGGTGTGGCGGTAAAAACACTGTAAAATTTTGATTTGCAGGATTACACATCATACTAAAACGTATTATTATTGCAGAAATCTAAATCTGATGGATCGTCCACGTTGGTAATCGGCCGCAATATTTAAATTTTCACGGATGTTGTATTATTACGAATTTATGAATATTACTGTCCGGCCGCTGGAAATTAGCCTGCAAATTTCGATTTACATGGATATGTCGTATGTTACGGATTAAGTTTGAATACATAAATTTTACGGCCGCGCCGGTAATTGGCAGCAAAATTTCGATAGACACAGGAATACATACCTATCTGAGTTTGACAGGGTTTACCTATTCTGGGTTTGCGAAAAACACGATTTTCATTTATTTTTTTCTTTTGAAATTTTATATTTTTAATTAATTATATATAGTATATTTGGACACGTTCCAGAGTGGAAGATACTCTCAGTATCGCCCTGGTGAAAGACCACCATTCAGAATTGAAACGTTACTTGAAATGGCTTTTAGCCGTGTTTGGTGACCAGATCTGAATAGCCAGGTATTTCCCTACCTTCTTCTTCCTCTTCCCCTTCTCCTTCCCCTCCCCAATACCTTCAGCCTCACAACATTCCCCAATTGGGGATGCTATAGTCTCACTGGCTCCAGACGGTTGGGAGCAGTTGGGACTCTTGTGCGGTATTCATATTTAAATATATATATTAACACTTAGCAGGCCATGTCTACACGCGCGTGCAACATTCATCCAGCCCTGTCCAGCCAAATAGATTACATGGCCTGAAAAGTGTTAACTTCATAGAACAGACTATGAAGTGCCCAATCTTGAAAAGACCCAGTTTGTTAGAACTAAGAAAAATAATATTAACATACCTTTGACCACTCCCTGGCTTTCTGTGTCACAGAGGTGATGTTCTTCTCGCTGCACCATAGCGCGCCCATGAATGCTCCGATGCTCACTCCCCCCACCATGTCTATGGGAATGCCCGCCTCCTAAATTAACAACGCACTAAATATTAATAATCATCATAGCAATCGTAATGTTTATTTTAAAAGTTTTCAGGAGTTCCTCAGGATTCTCTTATAAGTCCTATCCTAACACAATGAAATTATACACTTCGAATTTTAAACAACATTCAGTGGGTATCAACTTACAGTCCGTCAAGAGGGTGTACAAAAAAATTGGAGGGCACTACGATCCTTTAAATTGCTTTAATTGGCAACATCAGGATGGTCCAAAATGAAAATAATCTAACTAAAAAAAAAAAATAGTCCAAGTAAACAATTCCCACATCAACAGCAAACAGCGTTCAATAATTATTGATACTTAATAAAAGAATTTGATTATACATCATATTCTAAGGAAATTTGGTATTAATTAGTACCTGTTGTTAAGCTATGTGAGATATTTGAAGGTAAAAGATTTTAAAAAAACATTGAAAATCGGTTAAGAATTTCCCACTTAAGAAGTATCTATGTATTGGTTTTTTCTGTCTCTTGAAAATGAATTTGAAAAATGGCTCGATTTATCCCACATATTAGGTCGTCACACATAAAGAAGATTTTTGTTTTCAGCCCCTTTGGTAAAACTTAAGAGATTTTCACTGGATACCGCTTATCTCATAAATGTCAAATATTTGGGAGTTGAGCATAACCTCCACATTTGAATGTACTAAAATTTGTTCAAAAATCGGAGTTAATCGGTGTTGCCACAGTAATGAAACTTTTTAGTTCCATTTCTCACTCTAGAATACAAGAGAACGTTCAATGAAGTGGTCAAGAGAGTACTAACCAAGATGGCTTTGATCATGCCGACGTGAGCTGCCCCCCGGGCGCCCCCGCCCCCGAGCACGAGCCCCACAGAGGTACCTGTGAGCCAGCGCGCCAGGCGGGAGAAGTCCGAGTGGACCGACGGCTCTGACATCAGCACCTTGTTGTAGAGCTCACACTGGAAGAAGAGAAAATTGTGATACTTTAGCATAGATGGCTCTGGTAGTAATAGTTACTAAAGTTGCCACTAGACGTCTCTAGTTCAGGCATACTCTCCCTTGAGATTGATTTTTGAGATAGAGATTTTGATATTACTAAATACAGGACATTGATCTCGAGGCTGTCCTACCTCGTTTTCAATTTACATAATATTACAGTCTAAATAAAAGACAAAGTGCTTGCTGTGTGAACCAGAGTTTTATTGATGATCATCCACACAACAGACATCTATTAATTTGAGATTATTGGTTGATGAGCTGCATATATAATATATCCATGCCTGAACATGAACAAGCATATCTGGAGAGCGAATGTGAGCGGGCTCAAGTCGACTTTTATTGTGTCGATTTTGGCTTTCATGCTAGAGCCCCAGAAAAGAGGGTATTACTTACTATTCTATACTGGCTCTTTCTGGTGAACATCCTATTCTGGCACAAGATGTGGTGGTGTGAGGAGACCCAGGCGCGCATGTTGAGCCAGTCCACGGTGCCGCGAGGCCGCGGACCTTCCTCGCGGTGCAGGAGTACCAGCTCCTTCTGCGTGCGGATGGCCAGACGCTCTATTTCCTTTTCGATCTAAAATACAAGAGGGATCCATCATTGTTACATGGGTAAAATAATATCATGTACAGAATGAAATGAAGAAAAGAAGGTTTTATTTTAACTCCACACAGGAGGTCCTGAGGAAAGTAATTTCCCATGTCATCTCTGGGTATGGTGTGTAGAGGGTCTTTTTTAAGAAAGAAAGGAGAGAACCTAGGTCGAGAAGAGACCCATGCTATAAGAAGGAGGAAACACAGAGGACGGAAAATCATTCCACAGCCGAGCTGTTGAATACAAGAACAAGTCGTAGAAGCGACTCGTTCTCATGTGACAAATGTCAACCGTGTACAAATGTTGAGCGCACATTTGGCGTATTTCCCGACTGTGCTCCGGTGCAAAAGAGATCAGTGATGCTAGTTCCTCGGTGAAACTTTCATAGAAATACCAGTAGAACAAGGACAATATTCCCACCTGACGGTTATGTTCTGAAGACTGCAATCCACTTATTAAGATAGGGGATTCTATCAAATGGATCAACAATGTTTTTCAGGTATTTTGAGGCGTAATAATTGGCAACTGTCTGAAAATAGAGTACCTACCTTTCCAATGCTGGGTTGCTTGTAGCCCAGGCCGACAATCAGAATACAGTCGGCCTGCCTCACGCATCGCTGTGTCCACTGGGTGAAGCCCGGGTCGCACTGATACAGCGCCACCTGGAATAAAACATCAATACCATCAGTTCATCAATAGTTTAGCAGCCAAGAGGACAGTTGTGGTGACCTTAGATTTCCTTAGGTCCACCACCATAGTGATGAAATTATTCAAAAACTATTACAAAATCAATATATAAGATTCAATTCAAGATCTTAACATTTCACATATCAACACTTAAAATATATTTTATTACAGATTTTTACAACCATTTCCAATACAAATGTAACACAAAGTTCTGCAAGTATTTTGGTTTTTATTATTGTGACAGCTGTTTCGGTGTTCAAGGCCATTTTCAAACAGTGGTTAGGCCACGTTGCGACGACTTACTTATATGATTTTATTTACTCCCACCCAGTCATATAAGTGATCATATCACATATAGGTAAGTAGAATGCCGAAACAGCTGTCACAATAATAAAAACTAAAATGCTCGCAGAACTTAATAATAACATTATTAAATTTGATTTACATTAAATTAAAAAAAGAAAAAAAAAAGTGAAAAAATTCGGCTGTTCATTAAAATGTCTATGGCTGATGAATAATACAATGTCGTAGGTTACATTTTTTTTTTTAAATATGAAAATCACAGTTATTTACGTAAGAAAATAACTGCTTGTTTTTATTTTTTTTTAATATAAAAAAGTATCATCTTCAGTAATTAAATTATTTTTAAAAAATAAAAAAATAAATCCGCTGATTCTTGCAAAATACTATTCCATACAAATTTATCGTTAACAAATCTTTATACGGGGTCGCACAATTGGCACTGTTTCTCGCCGAAGCGCCACGAGAATGACGATGTATGAACTATTTCTTAGGACAGAAAGGCCCATAGACCCCGAATTCGTAATGAACATTGGAATTCATTTCAGGCTCGCTCTCGGGCAGTATTATAAATGTATATATATATATTATAAATAATATATTTAAGCACCAAATTAAAACGGGGCATCGGTAAAATTGTGGTTAAATCATGATACATGTTTGTTAAATTTTCTTATCTATTTTGAGAGTTTACTGCAAAAATGCACGATAGAGAAAATTGCCACTGATATGAGCTGTCAATCAAATTAAAATGTATTATTTTGCCAAACAGCTAAGTAATAGAAAATAGATAATATACCTTATGAGTGTCTTCTTGTTGAGCTAGCCAGGAGCTGAGTCGGTACTCATTGTTAGGGTCCATTATACTGATGCCAAGGGTTTTCCTGATTACATCAGAAGTCAAACGTAACGTGGGTCCTGAAAACAGCACAGAATATAACAGTTCATTCTCTTTAGTCTTTCCTGTAACTCCATCGAATACCATTAGTCATATGTCTTAATAATAAGTGTATGTTGCCTTACCTATGGCACAAAGCGAGTGATACAGCTCATACGTGAATGCTGTGAGTGGCACGTCATCGCTGACGGGCACGATGGCGACGGTGGAGAAGTTGAGCTGGGTCGGCCGCGCGTCCACGGCAGCGTTTGGCCGCCCGATGGTGTGGCTGGGTTTCTGCCACGAACCTGGGGAAACAAATAACGTTAGATAGGCTTCTGAGAATAAAGTCCCATTATACAGAAAAAAATCCTTTTTTTTTCTCTGCCATGGAGTACATTAAAACAGGGAGATTTCATCCGAACATGCAGATTTCATAAAAATTGGTAGATTTCTTAAAAACTGGTATATTTCATCCATATTGGCAATTTCATCAAAACTGGCAGATTTCATCAAAATTGGCAGATTTCATCAAAACTAATAGATTTCATCAATACCGGGAACCAAAATGTGATATGACAATCAAGGATATTTTACAGGAATGGAAGTAGCTTCACAACAGGGTTTTAGAGTGGCCATTGTGTCAATGTGCATCACAGTCTCACCCAGGATCCTGTGCCCCAGCAGGTTAATGAGCCGAGTGACCACCACGGGGAACCTGAATTTGATGGCATTGAAGAGACCCTCGGGCAGTTTGGCCAGCTCCGAGTCCCGCACCGCCATGACGGTGGTGCTGCGCTTGGTTTGTGTCACCATTTCTACCTAAAATACACAAATATTTCAATTTAAATACATTACATTCATATAAATATAGGTCCTGGATTTTCTTAAATTTTTTAATAATTTTTTATTTATTTAACCATTTACGAGAGAAGTAGTGCGACAAGATAGTGGAATAATAGATTAAACCATTTTGGACGTGTCTATGACAGTGGGTAGAAATAATACACAATAGAAGTGCCTTCCGTATAAACTTAAATAGCAGCCAAAAATATGTGGGAATTAAATGAGGATCATCTCGACAGAAGTTGAAGTACGATACTGATAAAAAGACGGGATGAATTGGGGTAGCCGGAGCTGCAAAAATGACCTAAATAATGCCACATACATATAAGTATATGGCATATACTTTTTTTGTTTTCCGGTCACTTGGAAACCTTACAAAAGATTTTCAATGTAACCGTACAAAATAAAATAATTGGCATGCACTATTGGACTTACAATGCCGACAAGGTCTCCCTTGCCGTACTCCCCCACCAACTCCTTCTTGCCGTTGGGATGGGTGATGACAGACCTGAGGCGGCCGCTCAGGACTATGAAGGTGGAATCCGAGTCATCGTCCTGTCTGTATACTGCTCGGCCGGACTCCAAGAATACCTGCAGATACACATACATTATATTTATGATACAAATCGATAGAGGGACCTATCTAATTATGAACCGATGAACCGATGGTGTAAAACCGATGAGCAAAATTATCTATAATGAAATTAATTATTACGAAGCAATGAATTAACCTCTTGAAAGCCTGTTTGCCTCATTTACCTCGCCATGTGCCAGCTGAGTGTAATTTCGTAATTACTCACTTGTTTTTGGTAAAAATATGTTTATGTAAGTGGTACAATCTTACCAGATAATGTTTGTATTTATAAAAATTATATGTAGGTATAAATCATAAGTAGTTTCCTCAGAATGCCTTCATATATTTAGAGAAATAATTTCTCAAGTTACAAAAAAAAGTTAAATAAAGAAATATGAAAATATTTTATTTTGGCAGGTATACGTCATACTAGTTTTTGTTATTAGTTTGTGTTACTAGTTCGTGTTAATCTGAACCTGACTCTCCGGCTGCACCGGTAATTGTCGGTAAAAGTTCGATTTATGCGGAAACAAGTTGTATAATTACAAATTGATATTGTAAATCTCAATAAGACGAGTCGACCATGCTGGTAAGCAACTGCGAAATTGCAATACACTTGAAAATATGTCGTGTCATCACGAATTTACTCAAAATATCTGAAATTGACGGGACGGCTGCGCCTGTTAGCAACGGTAACATGTCATATTATCACGATTTTACTCCAAATATCTGCATTAGACGTGTCCGGAATATAAATGTTTTGATATACACGAGAATACGTAATGTTATCGTGATATACACGAGAATACGTAATGTTATCGTGATATACACGAGAATACGTAATGTTATCGTGATATACACGAGAATACGTAATGTTATCGTGATATACACGAGAATACGTAATGTTATCGTGATATACACGAGAATACGTAATGTTATCGTGATATACACGAGAATACGTAATGTTATCGTGATATACACGAGAATACGTAATGTTATCGTGATATACACGAGAATACGTAATGACTCCAAATATCTGAATTAGATGGGTCTGCCACACTGGTAAATCAATTATTGGGCAAGATTATTCGAGAGTTAACGTCCTATTGATTCATAAAATAAAAGGAACTTACCCAATCCAAGGCAAAATCGACCTGCCTCACAAACGGTGATAGCCTTTTGATGACTGTGTGGGCAATGTGTAGGACTATTTTTGGCCGCTCTCTCATAATACTGAAAACAAAAACAAAATTAACATATTTATAACAAGAATAAGTTATGTAACGTGTATGACATTAATGTTTCGTACACTTGAAATGCTGAAAGAGATCTGCATTACTACAGATGACACTTGAATCAGTAAATCATAGCAGCATTTGGAATATTGTTTGAAAATGTTTACGTCTTCAAGCAACATTAAACTATGCAATGGTGGTAGATGCTACATTAGCCTGTGGCCTTCGTATATAGGCGAAAATATACAATTTTTGTTGTTGAATTTTTAGGTTATATTGCGTTCGATCTAAGTAAATATGTACTTACAACTCTACCTTCATCGAGATTCAATCGATTGCAATACTATAATTTTGTAGGTCTAAAATATTCGTTTACCTCGGCACGAATTAAAAATATAATTTAAGTCAATATGCACAAAAGCTAGCGCAGTTGTGGTACGAAACGCAGTGTGGCACCCGGCTGACTTGAGCATTCATTCCATAGAATTGTAAAAAAAATCTACTATCGAGGTTAGCAAAATAAGAAGCACTTACTTATAAATAGAATTTTTGGACAGCAGTCCAATCCTGGAGAAGTGTTTGGCTCTGATGGTGATGAAGCTCGGTTCTCCCGTCAGCACAGCCAGGCCACCCATTACTTCACCTGAGAGGGGATAAATCATTAAAACAAACTACAGTCAAACCTCTTTCGAAGAAAACATTAACAAAATGTGCAAAACTGATCATTTATCAGTGATTGAGCTGTAATAAGTTTTACTATATTTTACTTAAAGTTAAATAGTGCCTTTCATAATAAAAATAAAATAATATGAAGTTTTCCTGTAAATAAGTACAGTAATATGACTTTGAAAACCGGAAATATTTTTCACGGTGACTGTGATTATGTAACCGAGTAGTCTATTTTCCATTAATAACTGCTCTTGTATAAATATTGTAGGATTATCTCTCTTTAATGACTTCATGTTCCCATTACACTGATGTACTTACTATCTACTATTATTAATATATTCTAAACCTGTCTCCTTCTTACACATAATACTTTTGTATTATTGTCTCCCTCTAATATTTTGTTCTCTTTTCTCTCTCTTTTGTATTCTCTCTATTTTACTCTATTGTATTCTGTAACTATATATAAACGAAGACTTTGTATTATTCTTTAGTTATTATATTTGCCCTGACGAAGCTTGAGCTAAGAGAAACCAGTTGGCGAAAAGTAAAATATATTTGTGGTTTATAACAAAGTGTTTGTTTTATTTAATACGATGTCAAACCGCAGATTGCTTTTTTTGAAAAAAAAAATTTGAGTATTGTAACATATTTAAGGCTTAAAATCCCTTGACAACGTGACCATTCCGAATCGGCCCCATAGTGTGCTTTACCATCTAACGGAACATTGTGGTTGCTCTATAATGTGGAACGTATCCCCCGTGTAAAACAGAATTGAATCTATATACCTGGGTATGCAGTGAACATGTGGACTTCAGTATCTCCCTCTGATAACTTCTGGGATATGAATAGAGATCCGGAGAGTAGGTAAACTAGTGCCACATCCTGAAATAAAACAAACATTATTATTACATGTAATAAAAAAGAAAGTAAAACCCAGCATTTGTCAAAAAATGCGAAATGGTTTTTAAATTATACATATGTGTTAACAAGATGTGATTTAAGATTTTCATGGTCGTTTTCTTGTTGACTTTTGTAACATTGAACCACGTTGTGCTTTCGATAATGTTTCATATATACTAGCAGCGTTCATCATCAATCCAGATATCAATCTTAAATGTGAAGAACACTCCTGGAGCCAGTGGGACTATGGCATCCCCAATGGGGTATTTTGTGAGGCTAAATGTATTGAGGAGGGAAAGGAGGGAAGAGGAAGCTGGGGCTGAAAGAGGACAGCGCCCCTGAGGTGATTTTTCACAAAAGCGGCGCTATAGAAATGGTCCGATTATTATTATTATTTATTATTAAAGGGTGACATGGCCCAATACTACAAAAGTCAAATAACTGTATGTTTTAAGTTCACAAATACAATGAATGATTAATTGCTAGATACCTGAAAATTGCGTTTGTGATAATGCTAATTTTTACTAGTCATTTTTATGCGTAAAAGGCGGATTTCGCCATTTTCACGGGAATAATGCGAAATTTTCAGGTAAAAAATTGCAAATTTTCATATTTCAAAATAAGAAAGCAATATTGTAGGTTTTAAATAACATCTTTATCTATGGTTTTGACAAGCTTGTATAGCCATAAAATAGAATGCAGCTAACTTCTTGTCAAAAATGCCGTGTACTGTGATTCGTTTTTCGATTTTTTAAACCAAATTTTTAAAGTGTATGTAATATGTAAAAGACAATACAAGAAATTCAAAAAAAAAACAAATTTATGCACCTATTTAGTTGCAAAATATCTCCGCTTTTTCTGAAAAATATCCCCCTTTCCAAAAAATAATGCGAATTTCACAAAAATAATTTGAATTTGACCAACGCGAATTTCACCTGAAAATTAATGCAAATTTGCACATAGTTCGAATTCATGAACAAATTTAGTAAGGAAAACTAAACATTTTACTGGAGATACATAAGGATTAAAAACATGTTTGATAAAATAGGAAGATAAGAACAAGCAACAGTAAATGGAAACTCCAAATATGTATAAAGAACATAAGATGACAAAATATATAAAATAGATAATGTTATGAAAGGCCGAAAGATGTTTATAAGATTTTCTTTGAAAGATGACCGGAAGACTGAAGAATGTGCATCCAAAGGGGTGACCAGATAAAACAGAACAATGACAAAACAGAACATCATAAAGTAAGAGGTAACATTCTGTTCTGTTTGTTACAGAGCTGTACAAAAGATATTAAATGAAGAATGACCAAATTATGATTGGAGACCCATGGGCGAAGGTTGATTGAGGTATTGGAACATGCAGATGGTAAACTGAAGAGGAATCTGACCTTGTCGTAAGCAGGATGGTCTGGCCACGTCCATAACATCTGGACAAAAATAATTGACTAAAGCGGTAACTCATAACAGAACAAAACAAACCCATTAATACACATTCGCTTCACCATATTAATAGAAAAATAATAATATTAAATAAATAATAAGTGCTTTTGTAAATAAATACTGTTAAAATAATATTAAAAAAAATTAATATTTGGTATCTCTATGCCAATTGCTTCGTCCAGGCTGTCCAGAGAACGCATGTGAGTCATTCCCACCTAGCAAATAAATAACTAAGCTGTACGAAATATAAGATCCCTATTAGTTAAATAAATAAAAGCCCTACAGTAGTAATAGGCAGCCCGCTCACTGGGTAGAGAAGATTATCTCCACGTTTATGCACCTCTAACTACAGTTGAGACAGGAAGAGGGAGAAATGTTCCCTGGCACGGTACACAAAAATTTTACAATAGAATATATTTAACCTCGTTGATTTTCTAATGCTTCTTGAGTTCTTGTATTTCCTGCATAAAGAATCTTTTGAATCAGTGGCTGTCAGGTGACCGGTAGGTAGGTACCGATAGATAGCTACAAACCCATCAAGAGGGCAAAATACATTGTATGTAAACATTTGTGACTATCATAATATACTCGGACATTTTTATTAATTATTCAACCACCGCTTGATACTCGTTTGAACTTCTCTAGCACATGCATCGCACGCCTCTCGGAGTCTGGACGAAGCTAATTACAATAGTAATATAAATAAGAATCAATAGAAAGCGTGCATTAGCTTAATTTTTTTTTAACATAATTTTAATATTTAAAACGGTACAACATGTTCACTGACTATATATACAATATAGGGTAAGTTTTTTATGGATAGCAAACCCCCTATTATTAAAAACTACTTACCGAATAAAAAAATAAAATTATTTATTTTAAGAGTGGTCCCAATTAAGAGCCTTGTGGAACACCAGATGAAATATTTAAAAAAAAAGGTTATTTACATCACGAACCTTATCGCTCTCTTCCTTCACGAGGTAGGTGCCGGCCGGCACTTCTCTGATCTGAACGTGGCCCCCTTTGAGCAGACTATCATCGTCAAGACCCAATTCCTTGACAAACGCCTCGGTTGCTATGTTCAGCAGTGCTTGCTCGTCTGTTTCATTTTGAGTGGTGGATCTGCGACCAGACGACATGGGCTTGGATGGAATGTTGGAGGAATGAGGCTGGACATCTGGCATTTGCTGGAACAGGTAAAAAAAGATTATTCATAAAAAAAAATGATGGTAGACAGAGAGCAGAAACATTTCAATTTCCAGATTTGCTAAACATTTAAAGCAATTTCAAGAACCTTTTGAATTCTGTATGGTAACCTTCACTATGGTGATACTGTAGAAATCTTACACTATGGAAGTGAATACAGTGAAAGTTTTCCAAGGGACTGGAAAAAAAAACTTCTTATGTGGAATTATTATTATTTACCTTATACGTAGGAAAAATTGAGCCATTTTTTTCAGCATGAAAACTACTTATGCAAGTTTCACCACATACGAAAATATATTTTTATGTGAATACCGCACAAGTGTCCCAACTTTTCGGAGGCAGTGGAACTATGGCATCCCCATTTGGGGTATGCTGTGTGGCAGAAGGGAGCGGAGATTAAAAAGAAAAAGATTGAAAAGTACCTGGCTATTCACATCTGATCACAAAACACGGCTAAAGCCATTTTAAGCAACGCTTCGATTCTGAACGGTAATCTTTCACCGTGGCGATACTGAATCTACCACTCTGGATAATAGTTATGATTAGTTTTACCTGGGAAGTGCTGGAGGATATGTCGGCCACCATGTCGGGCTGCTTGCTCCTCAAGTTACTGGTCTGTGTGGGTTGTGGTGACACACTATTTTGTGGATCGCACTGGAAACGATATAAGGTCAGAAATTGAATTTAATCATTGTAGAAAATAATATTAACATATCCTAAAAGAAATATGAAAATGGAAAAAATGACAGATTTGTTAATATTATTCTCCAAAAAAGTAGAATAATATTAACAAATTTTGAATTTGAGACATGATATCGATGAAGATGGCATAAATTGAACTGGTCTCATTACCTAAGTTGGTTAAGCGGTCGCCCCGGATAGGCAGAGGTCCTGGGTTCGAGTCCCAGATGTGACTGAAACCTTTTTATTTTCTGTCATTTTTTCCATTTTCATATTTCATTTAGGTTATGTTAATATTATTTTCTACAATGATTAAATATTAAAATTAGGTTTTTTAAATCTCAATAAAAATAATTAATAATTAAAAATTGAAGAAATTGAATTGTTTTGAATTATATCGAAACTACACATTATTGTTATTATCAGGAGTGGTTACAGTACGAGGAAAATAATACAATATCTCACCATAGAAGTATCTCTGGGGGGATCGGAGAGAGAATACGAAGTGTGTTCGGAGTGCACGTTGACGTCGTGCAGTCCGCTGGGCCTCTTCTGGGGCGAGTACTTGAACATGGAGGGGCGCTTCGCCTCCCGGGTTGTCTCCCGACTCTAAAGTGGAACATTTATATTATTTATAATAGGTTTTCAAATTAGAGCGCCGGGTTTATTATACACAATTTGATGCAATTCAGCTTTCTTCATCGTACGGTTGGAGTGACGATGACTACCTACATAGAGAAACTGAGGACTTAGATCAGTTAATTTTCTAAGCACGCAGATACAGATCTTTGACGGGAATTCACTGGAAGGTACTGTTAAGAATTGAATAAACTACTATATTGATATAAAATATCTAAAGATGCCGCTAAAAGAATAAGTTAGGAAAATAAATCCAAAGGGTAAGGGTAGGGTTAAGGATAAATTAAATGTAATACACGCTCACAGATGGCGCTAATTAAAATATTTTAGAAAAAAAAAACACTTCTAGTGGGTAATGCATTTAAATATTGAAATGAATTGTTTGTTGGCGGGTGTACACATGTAATATGAAATGGAATAAATTATTATTAATGCATTTTTCAGCCAGATCCTGTTTAAATCATCAGCAATTAACAAAGTCCTTTTTGTGTCTGTCGGAGAGGAAATATTTTGGTTAGATTTAAACCCAGTGGGTGGTTTATAATTTCTATATAAAATTGTTAATAAATTCAACAATCAAATAATAAAGTCACGAGTCATTATTGAAAACCTTTCCTGAGAAACATTTGCCAAATCCTAACAACATTTAAAAATAGAAGGCCAATTTTACAACAGAATGTTCAATTTTGTAATGGAGATCGGAAAATATTGTTTACAATAATTTTAAGTTTTAATTTTGTCAATAGATGTCTCATATAAATAAAAAATCGGATATTAATCCGAGACACTGTCTAGTTTGCAATTGTGTTCCTTAGGAACTTTGTAATCATTATAAAGATAGCTGCCAATAATACGGTATAAGAAATGGAGAATAATATTGACAAATCTTGAATTTGAGATATGATATCGATAAAAATGACATAAATTGAAAATTAGCTGAGTTGGTTAAGCGGTTGCCCCGGATAGGCAGAGTTCCTGGGTTCGAGTCCCAGATGCGACTGAAATCTTTTTATTTTCTGTTGTTTTTTCCGTTTCCATGTTTCATTTAGGTTATGTTAATATTATTTTCTACAATGATTACAATAATTTTAATTAAGTTTCGTTTATATTATGTATATAGAATAATAATAGAAGGAATATAAAAGGACATGCTTACAGGGTTGACGAGCTCCGCACTGAGCCCCAAGTACTGATGCAAGGCTGTGAAGGTTACCCTCTGTAGGCGCACCATAATGATCTGAAAACATATATAGTAACAATGGTGAAAAAAGAGAGATAATTTTGAAGGAAATGACCATAGATAATAAAAATGGAGGTATTTTTGACACCTCACAAGAACGTCCCTGTCTGTACGAAGCACATACAGGGGAACTATATCTGCACCCGGTTCAAGGAGTGGGCTGTAGGGAGGGATTTGCTAATGCGGGCATTGAAGAGGCCCGGTTTGAATGTAGGAGGAAAGACAGATGCCAGTAGGTCGTTCCAAATGATTTAAAAAACCAATTCAAAACCTGGCTCAAAGAAGAGGAGTTATCCAACATATTGAAAAGAACTGGGAGCTTAAAACAATCAGTTCTTAAATAAGACCTAGTCCGCCTCAGCACAGGAACCCCTAGTGAGGAGGACTATGAAAAACATTCTGAATTGTCAATTATAATATATAATTGTAATATAATAATTGTATATTAGCCTTGTAATTTAATTAAGGAGAGTAAATCACCTGCATAACTCTGACGAATATGTCAGGGTACTCCTGAAACACCTCCTGGAAAGCGGCCATGGGCAGCCGGATGACCTGAGAGTCCTCCAGAGCCTTGGCGCTCACCGTCTTGTATGGCTGCGGATGGCCCTGTAAGGTAATCATAATCTATTACATAAAAATCCTCCCATTAGTCGTACCATTGCAAGCTCAATTGTACAGAGAGAAGTTACAATGGATATATACAAGATTTTAGGAAAAAGACAAAAAGGGTGATTAGCAACAAGCTACTCACATACCTCGAGAATAACTGACTAAGTCTTATTGTTTTTTTTATTATTTTTTATGTGAATACCGCGTAAGAGTCCCAACTACTCCCGACCGTCTGGAGGCAGTGAGACTATGGCATCCCGAAGCGGGGCATGTTGTGAGGCTGAAGGTGAAGGAGGACGAAGAGACTCCAATCACCTATGGTGCCAATGTCCCGGCTTGATGGAGAAACAAGGCTCAGCTACCTGGGAAGACATTGTGGAACCAAGAGGCATAGCCGAATATCCAATGACAACCCCG
The DNA here is from genome assembly GCA_022606495.2 of Halesus radiatus. Classification (NCBI taxonomy): domain Eukaryota; kingdom Metazoa; phylum Arthropoda; class Insecta; order Trichoptera; family Limnephilidae; genus Halesus; species Halesus radiatus. Next base: position 11,520 of record JAHDVE020008657.1, on the reverse strand, counting down.
ATAAACTTTATCAAAGAGACCGGGTTACTGTCAAAGGAATAAGGTCAAAAGGGAGATATAGTTTACACAGGAGCTATGTAAACCGTCAAAGTATCAATAACATAAATAAACAATAACTGCAAAATTGAATTAATGGAAGAACGATTCAGACCATAGTGGACAACCCAGCACCAAATCAATGCTGGCGTACCACAAGGATCTGTGCTGTCACCGTCGCTGTTTTTGTTGCACATCAACGATCTCGTTGAATGTACACCAATTTATTGCTACCCTGATGACGGCACGGTTCACGAGGGATATCATTTCAATTTCTTGGTCAAAATGAAAAAAAATGTATTCCTTACCGTGAGGACATCCGTAAAGCTGAGCAGCGACGTGACACTCTCCCCCGCCTTCACCACCTTCAGGGAGAGGACTGAGCCATCGGTAGAGCGGATGAATACGTTAAGTCTGCCAGTCTGGACCACGTACACGTTCTCATCTGCGTCGCCTGGAGAAAATATCACACATAAGTTATTACCGTAGAACCATGTTAATTCGAAATCCACGGGACCATGCACAACAAATTTCAAATTAACGAAATCCCACATGACTCGAAACTTAAAGAAAGGTAAATTTTTTTAAATGGCTCAGAAGTCGAGTTCCGCAGCCGCTCTTTCAAATTCAGGTAGGTATTCGAAATAAATTCGTAATAATAATTATTCCCATGTAAATCCAATTTTCGCGGTTGATTACCGTAGCGGCCGATCCTTCAAATTCAGATACTCAAAGTAAATTAGTGAAAATATGTCATATTTCTATGTAAATCGAAAGTAAATTCGTGAAAATATGTCATATTTCTATGTAAATCGAAAGGAAATTTCGTGAAAATATGTCATATTTCTATGTAAATCGAAAGGAAATTTCGTGAAAATATGTCATATTTCTATGTAAAACGAAAGTTTATTCATGAAAATATGTCATATTTCTATGTAAAACGAAAGTTTATTCATGAAAATATGTCATATTTCTATGTAAATCGAAAGTAAATTTGTACAAATACATTTGTCCGGCATGCAAGCCTCGGAATTACAAAATAATAATACGAATTTGGATGATGCACAACCGAGTGAATTGAAATTTCACGTTGATTTATCTCCGCAGCCGACATGCCAGATTCACATTTACAAAATTATCAAATTTCCATTGGCGGACTAAAATAAATTTTGAATTACGAAATTTTAATTTTAAATGAAAAAAATTTCTGGGGACTTTTTTTCAGCAAAATTTCAAATGTGTTTTTCGATTTATTGGGGTTCGAATTAACGTTCTATTGTATTACTTTGTTTTACAGAGTCATTCAACGACAGAATTGGAAGCACGTGTGGCCACATTAGGCAGCAGACAAATACACGTAACAGACCTAGCATACACGAGAGAAATATAAATATATTTTTTACAGTTTCTCTGCCCAGAAGACATAAGCGATAAGGAAAATTATTTCCCTGATGTGATATGTCATCTTTGGGGATGGTGTGTGGAGGGTCTTTTGGAGGATAAGGAGTGACCCTGTTGGAGGAAGGAAACACAGAGGCCGGCAGATCATTCCACAACCGAGTCGTTGAACACAAGAATAAGTCGTAGAAGTGACCCGTTCTCATGTGACAAATGTCAACTGAGTACAAATGTTGGTTGCGCGTTTGGCGTGTTTCCCGACTATGCACCGGTGCCAAAGGGATCAATGACGTTCGTTTCTCAGAGCATCTTCCATCGAAACAGCGGTAGAACAAGGACAGCATTCCCACCTGACGTCTGTACTCCGAAGATTGCAATCTGTTTGTTAAGATAGGCGAATCTATCAAATGGACCGCCCGTTTCTGCATGGGGTCAAGGGATTTTTTTTCAGATATTTTGATAATCACCTGGCTCCTACTTCCAAATTATTTGAGTTTGTGATCTGCAGTTGGTGCAGTCGACTCCTATTTACCTCGCTTCAACTGTAAAACTTTGCCACCTTGATACTTTGCTAGGTAATTATTAGGGTATGTAAGTCAATGGATTATTATTTTAGGCAATAATAATCAGTCACATTACTAAACTCACATAGACAAGCGCCCTAAACGTTTTTCAACTCACCGATCTTAAAGAGATAGCTCCCCATGGGTATGTTGAGTATCTCGGTGTGCTTGCAGAGCTTCAAGAAGACAGGCTTCTCGAAGTGCCCGAACACCCGAATGGAGTGCAGCATGTAGAGCGCATCCGGCGGCACCAGCGCATCGTTGGTCTGGTCCTCCTCCAGGTACTCTGCCGGCGGCTCCAGAACCTGCCAAATGGAAAATAACACACTTGAAATGAGTTTACACCATCGATGTACGAATTACTAGATAGGGGGTCCTATACAATCAAGAATAATTCTGCCCACCTATGAGTAATTTCATAACACAACTGTCTATCGAATACCATCGCCTCGCTACGAAAGTAGCGATAGGTCGTGACTCATTTTATTAAGAGCAGGAGTCACGGTACCAGGTCAACATTTTCGTACAACTCAATTGAACGACGGCTCATTTAAGAGCCGGCACATATTAAAAGCCGACTCTCAGTTCATGAGCTCATACCCTAGTTCATACAACTCCCAGCTCCTACGGCTCCCAGGTCCCAGCGTATAGGTGTAGGTACAAAATGTCAAAATGTCAAGATGTCAGACTGTCAGATGCCATTCACGTATTGTACAGTGCCTACACGTGAAATGCGGTAATTATACATATCTCTACACACAAATGTGAATCCTTGAAAACGACTGCTTTAAGATGCGACATGGTGCCAAATATTGATTGCAAGTACCCCGATCATGGGCATAATTAGACACGTATACGCTGATTTTATATAAACAAATTAGAACAAAGGACCTTATTTAAAGATTCGTCATCATAGAAATGCGTAAGAATACTATCGAACATATGAGATATGTAGATAAATAAACAATCTTTCTGAAGTAGTTCCAAGGTTTGTCAAAAAGAGGCACAGTTCATTTGAGCCGTGGTACAGTTTACCAGGAGTCCTACGCTCATGGTTCAAACATTCACATACCATCAAGACCAACCCGACAAATCGATTTTTTTTATTTGCCCGCATGCAGGACCTATCTTAGGATAAATTCTCCAATTCCCCGTATTTGTGCGCAATATAACGCACAATTTCACAATATCGACATTCTTCACAACACCCTTTCAAAATATCGAACTGCAGTAATACGCACGACCACGAATTGATGCACGCGTATAAAATGTATCGAGAGCATCTCCTGTCCAGATCCTATCTTCCTCTTCCTCTCCTCCCTTCCTTCTTATTTTGTTTTTGTAATAAAACATATTTACTTAACCACTTTTAACATAAGAAACTTTGTTGGCATACCTTTTGTAAAACTTCCTTTTATATAAATCTGTATTAAAAGCCGTTTCTTTCTTACAAATAAATAAATGAACGACCCATCGCTATACGGAAGTTAGTTTTTTTACTTGTTCATTTAGTTTGCCAATATGAAACCAAAAAATCACTAGTCACAAAATTGGAGATGGAAAGAAATTTAACAAATTGAATTTTTTTATTTTAAAGTTTTTAAAATATTTATAATAACTACATATAATTATTTAGTTTAACCTTTGGAAAGCAGAGCGACCGTGATTTAATACTTTCCTCGTGTGCCGAGGGTTAATTTGTGCGTCTATTTTCATAAAAACTTACTTTGTTTATTGCAAAATTATGTTTTTGAAAATTGTACCGTCTTACCAAATAATGTGTTCATATATTTGTGAAAATTATACATATCTATTATATGTAGTTTCCCCAGAATAGCTACTTGTATTCAGAGAAATGATTTTTTAACATTGCCGATCGGATACACCGCCGGCGTTCACCGGATACAAATATTGTGTATCCGATGGGTCATTCCGGCGCACTAAAAATTAAAAAAAAATTTATTTATAAAAAAGTTGTTATCACATGACAGCTGTTTCGCCTTACGGAGGCATTATCAAACTGCATTCAATAAATAAACCATTCTCTAAACTAAATAATTAATTTATTAAAATTTTTAATTAAAATGGAATTCTACAAATACATGAACACAATAAAAAACTTCAATTGAATATTCATTTAGTATTTTTAGTTTTACTTGGTGGATGGGAACATACCTTAAGCTGCACGGGCGCTTGTTCCTTCTTCAGCTGCAGCAGGCGACGGGCGAAGCGCATGACGGCGCGACGCTTGCGGCCCTGCCCGCTGCTGGAGATGGACTTGACCTTGCGTAGCATGCGGCGTCCGTAGAACAGCATCTTGTCGCGCTTGCGAAAGCGTCCTCGGGGGCTATCGTCGCCGCTGTGACCCGCATCCGGGTCGCTCGCTTGCACTTCGTCTGTAATCAATAATGGAAATTCATAACAATATGAACTAGAAAAACAAACAGAAAAGAAATAAGATCAGATTGCAACCAAAACTCACCAGATGTATTTATATTTATCAAAATTGTATGTATATAGCACATGCAGTTTCCTCAGAATATCTACTTATATTCAGAGATGTGATTTTTACTCCCTCATTTTTATAAAAAAGTTAGATATTTTTATGGTTTTATTATATTTACATAAAGCTAAATAAGTGTCCTTCACAATGAAAATAAATTATGATGGTAAAATAATATAAAATAGTAATATGACATTGAAAGTCGAATTTTTTCGATCGGATTGGTTCGGATAAAAAAATTCATATAAGAAGTTTTTGGATTATAAGAAATAAATAATTTTTTAAATGTTATCCGCCTTTCTAGTTATTTTTGTGAGCCGGAGGTAAGAGAGAAGCGCGGTAAGAGGCATGCGGGAGCTCGGTTCTTGGAAATTTATTCACCATGGATCGCTTCACAGGGGAACATCGCACGTTTCGTGGATAAAAATATAACAAAAAAAAAACGATTCCTACAAGATTGTACGTCACCTGTTTCCTGTTCATTACCGATTACACAGTGTAAAACAGTGTCTCAATGTTGATTGAATTAAAACATGGATCAATAAGTTTAAGGTAATAGGTTCAACCCTAAATGAGAAAAAAAAATGTTTGAAAGGATTCCCAGATTCAACAACATATTGTTTTCGGATGAGGCCCATTTTAACTGGAACGGGCATGTTGATAAATAAAAATGTAGATTTTGAAGCAAGAAAATTCTTGAATTAAAACACCAAGCGGATCTTCATTTTTCAAAACTGTTGGTTTGGGTGGCTATGTAATCAAGTGGCATAATCAGACCATACTTCTTTGAAGACCTTGAAGCGACAAATCTGTCAACGTTAATTCTGCACAATGTCAGGATGTTGAAAGATAACTCCTACCAAAGTTACAGCAATTCCCAGGTATAACACCAGTGACATGGATGCGGCAAGATGGGGCAACCTGCCATACATCCAATGGGACCGTGTGTACCGTTGATGAAAGAAATGTTCCCCGAAAAACTGATTTCGAGAATAGGTGACATCCCGTGACGGCCTCCATGGTCGAGGGGTAAGGCTCTCGACTATGAATCCGAAGGTCGCGGGTTCAAATCCCGGCATGCGCAAGTAAATTTTATTTAATTAATTTGTGCTGTTTCACAATGAATTAATTAAAAATAATATATAGTATATTTGCACACGTTCCAGAGAGGAAGATACTCTAAGTATCGCCCTGGTGAAAGACCACCATTCAGAATTGAAACATTGCTTGAAATGGCTTTTAGCCGTGTTTGGTGACCAGATATGAATAGCCAGGTATTTCCCCACCTTCCTCTTATATTCTCATAGTCTCACTGGCTCCAGACGGTTGGGAGCAGTTGAGACTCTTGTGCGGTATTCATGTAAAAAAATATATATATATAAAACCGACACTTAAGGTACTTAAAGCAAGATTCCTTTTTGCAAACTAAGAATGCATTAATTTTATTATGGGTCACCTTCACAAGCTGCCATAACATGAACCTGACACAGCAAGTTAAAGACACACAAGCAGCAGTTGTGGTGTGTTCAAATGTGTCATATAATATTGAATTACAAGACTAAGAAAGAGCAAATGGCCAACTGTGGCAAATGTTATATTCCCAGCCCTTGCTATAAATCAAGCGCCATTAACGTCAACCCTTCATAATGTTATAATCCCTGCCATTGGCTTAAATCAAGCGTAAATTCTTTGTGCATTTCGGCGTTTTCAAATAAATGCATTATTTTAGAAAACCAATTAAGTAAACTCGTTATCGATTTGTTACGCAGCCATTGAGCTTAACTCTATGAAATTTCCCACAATCCGGGATACTAGAATACTATATAAACGGGAACAAGCCGTTCCTCTCGGTTCACATTTTAACATCTCGAAGTACAGTCTCCACGCTGTCCTTCTTCACTATTGTCATTGTCTATTTTATATTGTACTTATAAGTTAATTAATCAAATATTATAAGTCTTCTATAAATAAATATATATCGTATAAAATATATAAGTTGTATTGAACTTCCACCTTCTACTACTACTACCTCAACACATAACTATCTACAACCATCTGCAGATCTTCAATACATTACATCTGCAGATATATTCAGACACACACACTACTACCCATACGAAGAGATCTTGATCATTACTCGCCGCGCAAGAGTTGAATAATTATTTACTGCGTCCTCAACCGAGGGTCGTAGCAAATTGGTGTCAGAAGTGGGATAGCAGATTGATTACATTCTGCAAATTGGTGTCAGAAGCGGGATAGCAGATTGATTACATTCTTCATCAAAAAGGAACTTCTGTGACGACGGAAGACTCCATCTTCATCAGGACAACGACGACAAGTCTGGCGGATATTCTCCTCGGAGAAATCTTTCCTCGGAAAGCAGGGACGGCTCAACCTGAAGTCAACCTCACAACATCGACGTAACCTGGAGAAGAGAAGAAACCGGCAACAACGTAGATCGCGGGAAGCCTCGAGCGACAAACACCATCTACGGTGAACTTCAGTTCTTCAAGCAGCCAAGGATCCAATCGTGTCAACTCCGACGACGAACATCAAGAACTTCACTTCACTTCACTGCAGTATGAATTGGCAACTCGTCCTTCTTCTACTGTGAGTACATAAAAAATTTTGTCCAATAGAATTTTATCCTATTCTTTCCCAATCCTTTCAACTTTGACAATTAGTGTATTTTCTTCACACTATATACACCGTGAACCGTGTATTAGTGAATATCTAAATTTATTTACTTTTAAAGTAAATACTCTTATTCTTTTACAACGCGTAATAATAAATTTAACAATTTCAAATATTACATTTTATTAAAATTCATTCAATAAATCCTCGTAAAATTAAAATTCATTCAATTAATTCGCGTAAAGTTAAAAATTCATTTAATAAATTCGCGTAAAATTAAAAAATTAATTCAATTAATTCGCGTAAAGTAAAAAAAAATTCATTAAATTAATTCTCGTAAAATTAAATTTCATTTTCTTTAATAAAAAATACTAAAAATCATTTCAAAATGAATGACACACCAACTACTTCTTCCTCGTACGAAACAATTTTACCATTACCTATTTTATTTAAATTTATTAAACCTTACGATGGAAATAGAGATAAACTCTGTGCATTTTTAACTAATTGTGATAGAGCTGTGGCGCTAGCTGCACCTAATCAACAAAATACCTTACTGTTATTCATTTTAACTTCATTGGAAGGCCAAGCAGAAGTTATCTGTGCCAACCATCTTACCAATAGTTGGTCTGATTTAAAAGATCTCTTGAAAAGATCATTTGGTGAGCGTAAACATTATGCACACTTATTACTTGAGTTACAAAATTGTAAACAATTTCACAACGAAAGCGTATCTCAATATATTTTACGAATTGAAAATTGCATTAAAAACCTTCTAGTATCAATTAACCAAAATAATAAAGATCCTTTAGAAATGTTAGGCAGAACAGCCAGCATACAAGAACTTGGTATGCAAACATTTATGTACGGAACAAACCCATCTATCGCAACGATATTGCGATCGCGTAATCCGAAAGACCTTAACGAAGCTTTCACAATTTCCTTAGAAGAAGAAAGAATAAATAAACTCTTGAATTCTTCTAAAAACAGTCATAATAATATAAAAACATGTACGATATGTGGAAAATCGGGACATAATAATTATAACTGTTTTAAAAATAAAAATCATAATAATAACTCTAACTTCGATAAACGAAAAGTTATGTTCGTAAAAAATAATAATTTTAACAAATCTTATAACCCAAATTCGGGACCAAGTTATAATAATAACTATAATAAAACATTTAGTCCAAATTCGGGACAAAATTATAATAATAAAATGTGCAGGTATTGTAAAAAACCTGGTCACTTAATAGAGGATTGCAGAATATTAAAATTAAAAAATGAAAATCCAAATCCTAACATCTCTGCAACTCCCAATTCGTCTTCCCTACCAAGGAAAAATGATTCTAAAATAAATCATTTAAACTCCAGATCTGCAGTAGATCCGCGAGCCGATCTATTGTAAGTCACGAGCTAGGCTCAGGAGTATTCAAACGTTCCATATTAACATCAAATAAAATTAAAAATGAAAAAATTAATAAAATTATTAATTATTCGCCATCTCAATCTGATACGTTGCGTCATGTGATTTTTCAAATACCTTCAAATGGTACTATTATTAAAAGACATTTTCTTGTCGACACAGGAGCAGCCGTATCCCTCATCAAGACTCACTGTCTTGGCGAAGGTACTTCCGTAAATTCGGGCAAAATTATAGAGATAAATGGCATAAGTAGATCGAAAACTTCGATTGAATCTAATGGAATTGTTCTAATTAAATTAAGTTTCTGTTATGAAACTATTATTCATGAATTCCACGTGATGGATAGTGAATTTTTAAACCTTGGATACGATGGAATTTTGGGGAACGACTTTTTTGAAAGCAAAAATGCTAAAATCGACTATAAAAATAATGTACTACGAATAAATGATTCTAGTATAAAATTACATATTTCTGATCCTAATGAGCATTTGACTCCTATATATACTTTATCTCCTAGATCAGAAACTCTTATACAAGTTGATATTTTAAACCCTGAAATTAAAGAAGGGATAATTGATGTAAAAATACCTATCGAAGGTGTATATTTAGCTAATGCTATAACTGAAGTAAATGCGAATAATAAATCGTATTGTACTATATTAAATTCAACAGACGAATATGTTGATATAAATTATATGAAAATCTATTTAGATCCTATTCCAGAAAATGTTTACCATTTTAATCAAAATTCTAATGAAGATGGTAAAAAACGTAAAAAATTAATTCGCGATCAAATTTGTATCGATCATCTAAACTCGGAAGAAATAAACTCTTTATTAGATATTTGTGACGATTATAATTCAATATTTTATCTCGAAGGCGACAAACTTACGGCAACCGATGCTATTAAACATCGAATAATAACAAATACTGAAAGTCCAGTTCATTCAAAAAATTATAGATACCCCGAAATACATAAAGAAGAAGTTAACAAACAAATAGACAAAATGTTACAAGACGGTATTATCCAACCTAGTGTTTCACCATGGTCAGCTCCTATATGGGTTGTACCAAAGAAAAATGATTCCTCAGGAAAACCTAAATGGAGAATAGTCGTAGACTATCGCAAGCTCAATGATGTATCTGCGGGCGACGCTTTTCCTTTACCTCACATTGTCGATATTTTAGATCAATTAGGTCATTGTCGATATTTCACAACACTAGATCTTGTAAGTGGATTTCATCAAATTCCTATGCATGAAGATGATATTCCAAAAACTGCTTTTTCAACTCCCAATGGACATTATGAATATACCCGTATGCCTTTTGGCCTGAAGACGGCTCCAGCGACTTTTCAAAGACTGATGAATAACGCATTAATTGGATTACAAGGATTATATTGTTTCGTTTATTTAGACGACATCGTCATATATGCAAATTCCATAGAAGATCACGCGAAAAAACTTACAGCTATATTTCAAAGACTTGCTGACAATAACTTAAAAATTCAACCAGATAAGTGCCATTTCATGAGAAAAGAAGTTACTTATCTAGGTCATTTAATTTCTAATGAAGGTGTTACTCCTAATCCAGATAAAACCAAAGCAGTCTCTGAATTTCCTATTCCCAGGAATCCTAAAGAAATTAAATCATTCTTAGGTTTAGCTGGTTATTACCGAAGATTCATTGAAAACTTCAGTAAAATTACAAAACCCTTAACTAGTCTCTTAAAGAAAGACATAAAATATAATTGGAAAACCGAACAGCAAAATGCTTTCGATACTTTAAAAGAAAAATTAACTTCCTATCCTATCTTACAATACCCTGATTTCACGAAAGAATTCGTTCTAACTACTGACGCCTCAAATTATGCAATAGGTGCAATTTTGAGCCAAGGAAAAATTGGAGAAGATTTACCAATTTTGAGTCAAGGAAAAATTGGAGAAGATTTACCAATATCTTATGCGTCCAGAACTTTAAATAATGCAGAAGGTAATTACAGTACCTCTGAAAAGAACTTTTAGCCATTGTTTGGGCTGTTGGACACTTCCGTCCATATATTTTTGGAAGAAAATTTAAAATTTATACTGATCATAGACCACTAAAATGGTTAATGAATGTTACCAATACCAGTAGCAAACTGTTACGCTGGCGATTAAAATTAGAAGAGTACGAATACGAAATTGAATACACACCAGGTAGAATTAATTCTAATGCCGATTGTTTGTCTCGTATTCCTATAAATATGATAACCGAAGAGGAAAATTCACCCTCTCCAGATATTAACGAACTCTTAAATGAACCATGTTTCGACGAAATAAATGTCGATGATTTAGAAACTTGTCTAAATAATTTATCAACGAATAACTTAGAAATAGAAAATAATTTTGATGATAGTACATCACCTCTAGAAAATAATAATACTAATAACGACACTTACGAAAATTATTTAAGATTTTATTCAAATAATAATTAACCAAATATATTTAGTTTTAATGAACTCGATTTATTCTTTATTAATAATATGTCTAAAAATTTGGCATATCCAACTTCAACTGATCTAGATGATCAAAACCCTTTCTGTGCTGAAATATTATTAAACTGTTCAGACACTGATGAACTTTTAGAATCACCAAAAACTTTATATAGTATACATGAATCCAAATCTTTAGATAATAAAAAATCTTACTTTCATTGCTTTACTAAAACTCATTATTTCGACAAAGCAACTCCTAAAGATATTTTCTTAACACTAAAAAACTTGAGGTCTAAACTCATTGAAAAACATGTAACTGAAATTACGTTACCAAACTTTGTAAACCCTTTTGATTCTATTCCTTTTATAAAAATAAAAGAAATCATCCAATATCTTTTTAGAAATTTAAAAATTAAAATCAACATTCACCACAATAAAATTATAAACCCTTCAATTTCACAAATTCCCGTAATTTTAAAGGAAT